>BMAF01000007.1:20851739-21023977 GCA_014132575.2 Gasterosteus nipponicus
TCTCCACCTTGCAGGGGGAAACAGTGACTACACTGAGCCTTTGGAAGGAAGCTGCAGTCTGGGATCTGCTGCAAGTGGGGGGACACATCGTATTTGTATTTGCTCCGGGAAAAGTCCAGATTTAGACGACGTCATTGTGTGTAAGTGACACTGTTTACTGTTTCTCCTTCCTTGTTAAATGTTACTGTGACTTGAGTTTTTTGTATTCATACCACACTCATTTAATTGTTTTCCAGCCGCCTGTGAGACGTATTTTGAGACGGGACGCAGGAGCTGCGAAGGATTCAGCGCGGAGTCGAGCGAGAAGAAAGACGGTCAGAGTTTATTTGCTGACTTGTTTCAGGTGCATTGATCGATGTGTTGTGTCCGTACGCATCGCACAGTACTGATTCATTGTTGTTTTTACAGCTGCTGGAATCCAGACAAAGTGTGCTGGCTGATGACGAGGTGGAACTCAGGAAATCCGCCACCGTGGAGCTCACGTCGGACGGAGGGGACGGCGTTGTTGGCGGGGTCTCGGGGTGGATTGTACGGTCGCCACGCGCACACGAGGCGCCTGCACAACAGACCTGCCTCGTAAAACACTGCGCCAGTGACGGTCAACAACCTCGAGGAGGCAAACGGACAGTTTACTGAGCTGTAGTTTTTAAACCGCAGTTACCCAAGTGTGGGCAGATCCTCACTTTGTATGTAGTTGTTGTTTGTGTGTTGTTAATAAAGCTCTTTCTTTGCATAAACATGTGGCAAATGTTCATTTTCTCTCTAAATTCATTGATGTCCTGGTTGGTATCCTAATAATAGTGTAGTAGCCTGCATAGGATAACCATGAAATGAATATACAGCATAATATGAATATATAAATAAAATGAGGCGGGTGTTCAATAGCGACAGATCTGCCAACCAATCACGAGTGATGTTGTGGTTTCATCCAATCATGAACAAGGAAACTCAAGCCTGGTCTGCCCAGCTGTGGTTTTGCTGCCAATCACGAGTGATTTTATTTGTTAGTAAGTTGTGGTTTCATCCAATAAGGAGTAAGGATATTTAGCAGCAGAGGTTGTTCTTCCTGAGGCAGCTGAAGAAACTCAACCTGCCAAAGACGATGATGGTCCACTTCTACACGGCCATCATGGAGTCCATCCTCTGCTCCTCCATCACCGTCTGGTACGCTGCAGCCACAGCCAAGGACAAGGGCAGGCTGCAGCGTGTCCTCCGCTCTGCAGAGAGGCTGATCGGCTGCAATCTGCCGTCCCTGCAGGACTTGTTCGCTAGCAGGTCTCTGAAGCGAGCTAAAAATATCGCGGCCGACCCCACTCACCCCGGAAAAAAACTGTTTGTGCCCCTTCCATCTGCAGGAGGCTGAGGTCCATCAGGACTAAGACCTCCCGCCACACCAACAGTTTCTTCCCGTCGGCAGTCGGGCTCATCAACAGAGCCGGTCCCCCACTGCCTGACTATAACACTCCACCGGTCACTCCCCCTCATACTGCACATGACACTTTAACTGCAATTCATCACTTTGTCACTTGTCTGTTACTTGTTTGTTAGTGCACTTTATGCTTAATATTTTTCTTTTTAACTTTTTAATATTTAACTTTTTCTTTTTAACTTTATTCCCTTGTTTTATACTAACCCATAGCCTTATTCTACTAACCCATTGCATTAGCATTTCATTCCACTTATTTTATTACTTGTGCACTGTTGTCTTGTCTTGTCTGTCTACTGTCGCGCACTAACCGCCAAGACAAATTCCTTGTATGTTTGACATATTTTGGCCAATAAATGTTTCCTGATTCATCTCAGCTTTTGTTATTTAAGTCCCACCCCCCTCTGCCCCCTCCTTCTCAACTCTGCCTCCCCCCCAGAAGAGATGCCTTCTCCATTCTTCAACCCCCCCCTTCTAACCCTTTTCTTTCCCCCAGCCCCTCTCAAAAAATGTCCTTCTCTCGTCCCCAGTATTTTGAAGATGTGATTGTATAAAAATGTATGTAATATGAATGCCTGTTCAAATAAAGAAATGCAAAGGTTGAGTTTTACTTTAAACATTATAGATTTAATGGTATAAAGAACAATGAATAGAAATGTAAACAATTAAATACAAAGGGGAATACCAATACAATAAAAAAAAAAAAAAAAAAAAACAGACTAAATAACTAAGACATTATCAACAATACTTCCTGGAACGTTAAACATCAAAATATTTAAGAACTGATCTTTATGGATGATACTGTGTTTCCACTCAGTGTGATTTGTACTTGTAGTGGAGGGTCAACAAGGTGATCCTCCACCGTCTTCCACAGGACCTCGGCAATAAGGACCATTGTCCAGGAGCATGTTCAGGGTGCCTGGCTCTCCCGCTACATCCATCACCCCGAGCACACCCACCGTGTCCTCTAAGTGGAGCTCCTGTCGAGAGAAACACATACAGGTTTATTCTTCTGGCACCAGCTACCTAAACATCGATTGTACTCCTTTTCAATGAATCCACTGTAGGCATTGCCTATTCATTTTAAATTTGCTCCATTGACCATATTTGTTTTTTAATTTCCACCTAAAAACTGTTTACATTGAATACATTTACGACATCGCTCCAGCAGACCTTGTGTACTTTGAAGATGTGATCATATGAAAATGTGTCAAAAAAAATGAATTGTTGGATAATTTAAAATATGTATAAGGTATCCGACAGCAACAACCAAGTAGGCCTACCTCGACCGTTGAAAATGTCGTGGATTGCAGTTGAAATCCGTAGTTTGACGTGGAGGCTTTCAGATGGGACACTTTGATGTGTGTCCCAATCTGAAGCTTCACTTTAACTGCGGCTTCCCTCCAGAGACACAACGGCACCCGGGTTTCCCCCTGTGAAGTCACATTACATTTCAACTCAGTTTCTCTGTCACTCTGTGTGGGTCTCTCATTGTCTCTCTCTGTATCTATGTGTCTCTATCTCTCTCTCTGTCTGTCTGTCTCTATCTATGTGTCTCTATCTCTATCTCTGTCTGTCTATCTCTATCTATGTGTCTCTATCGCTCTCTCTGTCTGTCTCTCTCTGTGTCTCTCTCTCTTTGTGTTGCTTACCTGCTGCAGAGTGACGTTGCGCAGCGGAAAGACCTCCCTTTCTTTGGAGATCTGTTTGATTGTGGACAGCTGGAGAAGATGGATTTGTGGGTTAATTCACATTTTATACCATTATTCACAAATTCCTACAATTTGATGTAATGTAAACTTCACTTACTTCGATCACTTCTGCCTCCACGGTCAGAAACCCCTTGGCGTTCCTGCAGGTGCTGAGAGGCGTCAGTGGTGAGAGTGGACGGATGAGGGCCTCCGCCTGCTCTTTTAATTCTTCGGTTAGTGATATAGGAGCACTTCTAAAGAACATAGTGTCCTTGTTAACCACTATGGTATAGGGTGGAGAGTTCCCTCTCAGGGATGGCCCCTTTATAAAATAATTCCCACCCTCTTTAAATTTCCCCCCGAACTCTTCGTAGGAAGCCAGTTTTGCAACAGACTCCCCATCTGAAACTGAGGCCAGAATATTTTTTTTGGTGGTAACTGGCCTTGCACCTGCGGGATCAAAGTCCCAGGCCACCACCTTGCTGTGCTCCACCACCCCCACGACACACAGGTGGATCGGTGGGGGTCGGAAATAAGGGGTGGGGGGCTTCGTCCATAGGAGAGCATGTAACGCCATTCTGAAATAATACAATAAACACAAACAAAGGACAAATTAAAGAATAGGACAGCATTAAAAAAGGCTTATGCTTCTCTTATATATATTATCTAGGGCTGCAACAACGAATCGATAAAATTGATTATTAAAAGCGTTGGCAACGAATTTCATTATCGATTCGTTGTGTCGCGCGATTATTACGTCACTCAATGAGTTGCGGAGATGCGCGCGGAGCAAAAATAAAAATGAAGGCGCCGAGCCGCCGTAGAGGAAAGAGCAGCCGGCAGTTGTTGTGAGTCACATGAGGGGGAGACGTCTGTTCGACTAGTCGTCTAAGGTGTGCGAGCGTGGGGGGTCCCGGTCCACGTTGTCCCGTTTTGACGTGAGGGACGTAACAAGCCTCCTGTTTACTCGTCATCTAGCTGATCAAGCTAGCGTTAGCTCGCTAATAACAGCAGTAAAGCAGTTAGCAAGACTAAGACACGTTTTTATTTACTCGCCTCTTTTGGACCATTCATTTTTCAATGTGTTGTCTGATATTTTGTGCTTTGTCCCATATCGGTTATTGTTGACAAATATATTTGTGTGTGTACTTTTTAATGCTGTCATATATGGTAGTCCAGTGCGCTTGCGCATATGCTGTGGGTTATACGGTAGTTGATGTTATGCCTGTAACGGGAGGTTCTGTTTTAGAATAAAGGGTTGGAAATTAAAGCTTTTTAATGCCGTTTTAAAAAAATTTCATGTTTTTTGTAATTAAAATATATATGGACTTAATTAATTTGAGGTATTCTTAATAGTGTTCAAATTATTATCACATTTGAAAAGAAAAACCCTCTTGAAAGTATTCTGATTATCATCATTGTCATTTGAGAGGAAAAAACGCTTACCTTTCTCTTATCTCGTCGTAGGTTCAATGAAAATCTAAAATGTCAGCGATGGTGTCACTGCATGAAAAGTGAGATTTTCGTCCCTGTAAACGCTCGGAAATCTCCCTAATTTCCGACAATTTGCAATCGCACGCCGCGTTTGTCTGTGCCACAAATTGTCGGAAACGAACCATGACGTAGGCGGAGAGCTGGCGGAGGTGCGAATGGCCCTAATTAGCATATGAATGCAGCGAAACCGCGGGTGGCCGAGCCGAGCGGGCTTGAATATCCTTACTCCTTATTGGATGAAACCACAACTTACTAACAAATAAAATCACTCGTGATTGGCAGCAAAACCACACGTGGGCAGACCAGGCTTGAGTTTCCTTGTTCATGATTGGAAGAAACCACAACTTTCAATCACTCGTGATTGGTTGGCAGATCTGTCGCTATTGGTCACCCGCCTCATTTTATTTATATATATTTATATATTCATATTATGCTGTATATTCATTTCATGGTTATCCTATGCAGGCTACTACACTATTATTAGGATACCAACCAGGACATCAATGAATTTATAGAGAAAATGAACATTTGACATGTTTATGCAAAGAAAGAGCTTTATTAACAACACGCAAACAACAACTACATACAAAGTGAGGATCTGCCCACACTTGGGTAACGGCGGTTTAAAAAACTACAGCTCAGTAAACTGTCCGTTTGCCTCCTCGGGGTTGTAGACCGTCACTGGCGCCGTGTTTTCTGAGGCAGGTCTGTTGTGCAGGCGCCTCGTGTGTGTGGCGACCGTACAATCCACCCCGAGACCCCGCCAACAACGCCGTCAGACAAACAGACAAACGCGAGTGGCACAGACAAACGCGACGTGCGCGGGTTGCAAATTGTCGGAAATTAGGGAGATTTCCGGGCGTTTACGGGGACGAAAATCTCACTTTTCATGCAGTGATGGTTGCCGATTCGATTCATGGACGATCTGGGTTAATTTAGAACGATTCGATTCCATTCAGTGACTTGAAATCGATTCAGTAACTTTACTGGACAGTGCAGCCAAAGTTTCCGAGATCCCTGTTGTTTCTTGTAAGGAAATCAGGTTTAAATTAATTATGGATATTATAAACAAGCAAACAACAATTAATGGCAGATGTATTAACCTTTTATTTGAATCAAGTGCCATTTTCAATGTAAACATTACACAATAATTACACAATGTTTGGATCAATTTACAGAACCCCGGATTTTCAACCACATTGTAGGGTCGCATGTCTTACTGTGATGGTGAGTTTGGTGCTGGCGAGGCCTGAGGCGTCTGCAGAGCTGGAGTTACCTGCTGCTGCTGCAGCGGTGACGCTGCTAGAGGTCCTGACTGTCGGCGTTGTTTAATCCCACGGCGCCTTAGTAGAGGCCGGAAAGATTCGTCGTGTTTCCGTGTTTTTTAATTTGTCTTCTACATATTCTACAAACAGCGAGCGACTTATTTAGAACACCTCCGTGTTTGCAAAAGCCCAAATGTTTCCACTGGATCGATGAGTTGGTTTGTAAATGTCTCGCTCGCAGTCGTCTCCTCCACGCTGTGTGTTGTTGTTGTTCAGAGTTTATCACGGCTCCCGCTGCGAACTGATGACGTCACAGACAGGCAGACGGAATCGAGTAACGTTTAACGTGTCTAAAGTGCTAACAAACAAACAAACAAACACACATCCACACCGTTTTTGTACTTAAATCCAATGTGCAGTTTCCAAGTATCGATACAATCGATTAATTACCATTTCAATCGATTTGTAATCGATATATGTCGTCCGGAATGCCGATTTGCGGAGCCCAGATCGATTCAGTTGGATCGCAGGAATATAAATCGATTAATCGATTCAGTGAATGAATCGTTACACCCCTAGTAACTTGCTTACAAATTCTGCATCCAAAGCCCTCTTAACCCCCTCCCACAAATAAACAGCGGCTTATTTCATCGCATCTGCTTAACCAACATGCAGGTAGAATCAACCAGATCGGGTATGTGGGAGGGAGTCAACACTACCGTTACCTTCTACCACAGCTGCACGGCAAATTCCCGAGGTACAAATAAAGTAGTCATTTCTTCTCAGAACTCTCCCGAAACCTCTTCTAGAAGGGGCTCGCGATGGTCTTTTTCCTGCTTTTTAGCCACAGCAGAGCAGGCTTCTTGTTTTTTTTGTTTGTTGAACCGCTCTTAGTCTGGACTCTCGCCTGAAGGGTGTTGGTCTTGTTGGGATACCAAGAGACAACACCGCTCACAGGGTCACTGAGCCACTCAAACTCCTCCACCACGTTAAGGTGGCGGTTCATGGAGGAGATGACTATGTGTATGTGCATTTATGTGTATGACTATGTGTATTTATGTGTACTTTTTGTGTATTTATGTGTATGACTATGTGTATGTGCATTTATGTGTATTTATGTGTACTTTTTGTGTATTTATGTGTATGACTATGTGTATGTATTTATGTAGTTTTTGTGTATTTATGTGTATGACTATGTGTATGTGCATTTATGTGTATGTGTACTTATGTGTACGTGTGTGACTATGTGTGTATATATATGTATGTATATGTGTTTCTACTGGTGTTCATTCTGTGATGTTCAGCCTGTGGTGTTCAGCCCTGGAAGGTCTTTTTCTCCTCACGGCTCTTCTTCTCTTCTTTTTCGGACCTCTTAGTCTCCTGGTCCTGCATTTTGTGCTTCATCTTGTCCATCTCTACCTGTCTTTCCTGCATTCTTCTTCCAAAGATGCCTCTCTTCTTCTTCTTCAAGTCCAGACAGATGTTTTCAAGAAGAGTGTTTTCGTCCTGCAACTGTTTCACCTTGGTGATGAGAATCTGATTTTCTTTGGTCGTCTCCTCCATCTGTTGGAGTTTGAGGGATCTGTTCTCCTCTTGGTGCTTTTGTTTGTCAGCCATGCTATCCCTCCAGTCCGTTAGCAGTTTGTATTCTGCCTCCAGCTGGTGGTTGTTGGCCTGCTGCTTGTTCAACTTCTCCTCCAGAGCAAGGTTGTCGGAGTACAGTTGTGTTACTCTGGTCTCCGACATCTCTTGTTTGAGGTTCAGTTCTTTGCACACCCTTGTTTCCAGATCTTTGAATTTCTCTTCCTCGCTGATGAGCTGTTGTTGAGTCTCTCTCAGCTTATGGAAGATGCTTTCTTTCTCTTTGTTGACTTTCAGGGTCTCACTCAGCTTCTGGACCATCAGATTCTCAACCTCGGTGGCCATCTCCTGGTACTTTACCTGAAGGGCTTCCAGTGCCTGGTTCTGGATATTTTGGTCGGAAAGTTTGGCCTCATACTCTTGAACCATCCGCTCCTTCTCCTGGTGACTGATGAGCTGGACTTCAGCCATCTTTTCCTCCTGTACTCTCAGACGTTCCAGCAGGTGGAGGTTTTCGGACTGCATCTCTTCGTTGACTTTCAGGGTCTCACTGGTCTTCTGGCACATCGGGTTCTCAACCTCGGTGGCCATCCCCTGGTATTTTACCTGAAGGGCTTCCAGTGCCTCTTGTTTTAGGGCGATGTCTTGGTTGGTCTTTTTCTCCAGAACCTCGTACTTTCTTCGCCAGATCTCGTTGGTGACGAGTTCGTCTTTGGCGTCGGCGAGGCTCAGAGACAACTCCTCGTTCTTCTTGAAGAGATTAAGGTACTTGATGACTTGGTCGGCATGTTCGTCCTCATGCTCTTGAACCATCCGCTCCTTCTCCTGGTGACTGACGAGCTGTTCTTGGGCCATCTTTTCCTCCAGGGTCTTGATCCTCTTGTTGGCGGTCTGCAGACTCTTCTCCAGACGGGCGGTTGCCAATCTCCCATCTTTGATGACAAGGTAAAAACTGTCCTTCTCAATCTCAGAATCCTTCTTAAAGTACTCAAGGTCTTTCACAAGGTCGGTCAGACGGCAGACCTCCTCGTTGGCACGTGTGAGTGCCTGTTTCAGATGGTATGTTTTCGGTGGAGGGCCTGGGCCGCACAGAGGGGCATCAGTCCCATATCTATGTCCGTTTCCTCGATTCATTGTGTGAAGAATACTTGGTACAAGAATGGACTGTTGTTTTAAAATACTTTTCGTGGTCGTGAAAGACAAATGCAACTGATAACTTATATACTCACAAGATATCAACTGCTTGCTAACTCGGCTTGAAACGCAATGAAGAGATTGGGTTCCAAGAGCTCTTTAGAACACTCTATGATGATGTCAACACTCTATGATGAGGTCAACACTCTGATGAGGTCACTGAGATCAAAGCAGTTGCCATGGGAGCACTCCGTCGACGCCCGGAAACGTTGCCATGGAAACCATTCCAGTAAAAGACAACAGCACTGCTCGTAGTTGTCTGGTTCTTCTAGGATTTTTGACCGTTTGAGAGGAGAGAGGAGAGAAATCAAGGATGCTGATATTTATCATGTCTTTTACTCATACAAATGAGCATGACAAATAATATTTCCTAAAATCTTGAATGGAGGTTGAATTATAAAACAATATTTATGGTTTTCTGGATTCTGGATGATAAGAATCATCACTTTGAGCGGAAAAAAATATAAAAAAACAGCATCTTTTTTTTCAATCTTAGCTCCTGAAAGCTCGTTAAATGATTCTAATGTAACGGCGAGTCACGGCCGCAGCTCCACGCGGCTCACTCGCTGGCCACATCCATACGACGGGCAGTGGAGATGAATTGGAGGGAAGAAGTAGCAGGTAAAAAGGGGAGGGCCACGACGCGCCGCAGCTAGCCGGCCATTATGCTAGCTTGTTTGCTGCTGGGTTACCCCTCCGGTTTTTATCTCACAGCCTACACTCGTCGGGGTTCAGACTGCCTGAATAGTATCCAAACCTTTAAGGTCAACTTGGCTAGCAAGGCTAATACAATTAGCACCGCTGAGTCACTCGATGGAGAAGCGCCAATGGTGGATACGCCCAACAATGGTGATGACATTGGAAATGAGCCCGTTTTAGGTTCACAGAGAGTCAAAGCAGTCAGCTGTGCACAGCTTTAAACAACACGGGCCTAACAAGCGCTTAAGACAGAGCTCAGATGAGTTTTAAGTGGTCAGTCAAGGTCGAGAGGTTAGGCCCCCTCGAGCTCTCCAGAGGTCGTGGACTCAAGAGAAGCAGCCACTTTGACCTGTGACCTTTCGAGACGCGGCCAGAGGTTCAGATTTTGAGGAGTGAGAGTTGCTCTGCGTCGGCTTACCGCACTTTGTCAGAGCACAAGTCGTTGCTAAGATCTGTGTGTCTGTGTGTGCGTGCGTGTGTGTGCCTGTGTCTGTGTCTGTGTGTGTGTGTCTGTGTGCGTGTGTCTGTGTGCGTGTGTCTGTGTGCGTGTGTGTGTGTGTGTGTCTGTCTTTGCGTGTGTTTGTCCATCGGTCTCTCTCCATTTAATGGCTGCCTACCTGCTGCAGCTTGATCTGCCGCAGTGGAAAGGCCTCTCTCCCTTTGGTGATTTTTTTCACCATTGACATCTAAACAAGATGGATGTGTGAGTTATTAACACGTTATGCCAACATGCACCAAATATTAAACTGGTTGCCCTTTTTTACACCACCACAGGCTGAAACTGGACTTACTTGGACCACTTCGCCCTCTACAGTGAACAGCCCCTGGGTGTCCGTGCAGCTGCTCAGGGGGGTGAGAGGAGATGGGGGGCAGATGAGGCTCTCCTCCTGCCTCCTGAGCTCCGGCGTAACCTCAATTGGGCCACTCCGAAAGAACATGGTTTCCCTTGAAACATTAATTGAGTAGGGCACGGACTCTCCTCTCAGTCAGTACCCCCTCATGAAATACCCCCCCTCTTGGCACTTTGAGGAAAACTCCTCATAAATGGTGACTTTAGCCACCGACTGGCCATCCGCGAGAGCAACCAGGACATTTTTTTTCACCAGTCCTGGTCTCACACCGTTCGCATGGAACTCCCAGGTCACCACCCTGGCCTGCTCTTTTTTTGAAACCACACACAAGTGGATTGGTGGTGGCCTGTAATAACTATTGGGCGCCTTTGTCCACAGCAGTTGTTTGAGTGCCATTCTGAAATATTAAAATGAACACAACGTTAGGATGATTTCGGGAGTAAGCAAGTACACATTTAGTATGCTTTTAGTTAGCCTAAAACAGGAGCTAAGTGACTGCTATTTTGAGATGTCTAGCTAGCAATGTTTAACCCTCCTATTACTTTTGGGGTCAATTTGACCCCATTCGATGTTTAACATCTTCTAATAGATGCCTAACATTATTTTTCTGCTTCAAATTTGATGACTTTTCCTAATTTAACAGGGACAACTGGGTAAATTAACATGATGATATTTTTTCAATTTCCTGTACACATGTGCCACGCATCGGTATTGTTCCAATGTTCGGTGTTGTCAATTTGACCCCAGGCCGTTTTAGCTGTATAAAACTAATCCGGTCAGACACAAAATCTGCAGGTGCAAACCTAAGCACTTGCACCTGCAGTATATTATCAAACAATCTGAAAAGTAACACATTTCAATAATTTGGGCTTGATGGGGGGGACAAGGGGCTACTGTGAGACTGCCTGTGAGTGCGATAAAAGCTTGCACAGCAGCCTTCTCAACCTTTTTGGTTTCAATGCATGAAAAGTGAGATTTTCGTCCCCGTAAATGCCCGGAAATCTCCCTAATTTCCGACAATTTCCGACAATTTGCAACCCGCGCACGTCGCGTTTGTCTGTGCCACAAATTGTCGGAAACGAACCATGACGTAGGTGGAGAGCTGGCGGAGGTGCGAATGGCCCTAATTAGCATATGAATGCAGCGAAACCGCGGGTGGCCGAGCCGAGCGGGCTTGAATATCCTTACTCCTTATTGGATGAAACCACAACTCACTAACAAATAAAATCACTCGTGATTGGCAGCAAAACCACTCAAAACCGCGTCACTGGCGCCGTGTTTTCCGAGGCAGGTCTGTTGTGCAGGCGCCTCGTGTGTGTGTGGCGACCGTACAATCCACCCCGAGACCCCGCCAACAACGCCGTCCCCTCCGTCCGACGTGAGCTCCACGGTGGCGGATTTCCAGAGTTCCACCTCGTCATCAGCCAGCACACTTTGTCTGGATTCCAGCAGCTGTAAAAACAACAATGAATCATACTGTGCGATGCGTACGGACTCAACACATCGATCAATGCACCTGAAACAAGTCAGCAAATAAACTCTGACCGTCTTTCTTCTCGCTCGACTCCGCGCTGAATCCTTCGCAGCTTCAGCCCGCATTGAGTGTTCCGGCTGAACCTGAAGCTCCTGCGTCCCGTCTCAAAATACGTCTCACAGGCGGCTGGAAAACGATTAAATGAGTGTGGTATGAACAAAAAAAAAAATCAAACGCAAGTCACAGTAACATTTAACAAGGAAGGAGAAACAGTAAACAGTGTCACTTACACACAATGACGTCGTCTAAATCTGGACTTTTCCCGGAGCAAATACGAGGTCACCGTCTCATTATGAGACGAGATTAGTCTGTGAAAACAAAATGTACAGTTATGATCGGTATCCATACGTATATATTCCCTTATAGCGCAGAATGAAAGCATATTCTTTAAATCTGACCCTTGCTCCGGTTCGTAGTGCCTGTAATTCGTCTCGGAGTTGTGAAGACGGCGCACCGCTTCCTGTAAACGACACGGCAAAGAAAATACTTTAATAAAGCTGTTTCTGCTCACTTGTAAGGCTACTAGGCTACTCTTAGCTTAGCTTGAGGCTACGCTACTTTTAGCTTAGCCTGCAGTCATCGAACGTATTCTTACCGCTATCTTGGGGTTGTGCGCCCGTCTCCTCTTCTTTGAGTCGGTTCATCTCCTCCATGGACAGAAACCCGCAGAGTCCCCAACGCTCCAGTGGAGCGAACCGCTCGTTGATATCGGCAGTTTGTTGTTGGAGTGACGAGACGATCCACTGAGAGCATTCAACAGCTTCTTCTCGTCTGTCTGCGGACTGGCCGAAAGTTGGTGACCGCGGAGAGGAGTTGAAGGCGAGTTGAACGCGAGACGTCGTCCAGCCATTATTCACGAAGCAGCAAAAACCAAACAAAGGAACTGGAGATACAGTTCTTCTGAATATAGTAACACACGTGTCTGTTTGTATGCTCGTCTTGCAAGTACTGCTGTATCAGTCATGCCTATGACCTCACACGTGATTGGACGAGGAGTCTAAGGGTCCTCCAATCACATACGAGGTTATTGTTATACGGAAGGACCAGTATTTTAGGAAGACAAATGGTTGGGACTTTGAAACAGCTGATATGCTTTATGTAAAGCAGTGAACGACTTTCCCTATAAATCTGTACAGTGGTGCCTCTTTCTCCATTCCACCAGACACTCTTGAGTCTGACAGACATTGACAATGTATCATCAGATGTACCCTTGTGTCACTGAGGTTGAATGTTTTGCCGTGACATGTAAACGGGTAACATATATCAATGTTGAGAATGTAACTTACTCAATCGATAGATGCAGAGGGTCCTGCATGGGGTTCACTCCATACTTGTAAAAAGTAATGGAATTTTTTTTTTTTTTTTTAACTCCCGTGTCTGAAAAATGATGCTGATGTCCTGCTGCCAGTTTCAATGACGGTCTCCCCACAAGTCCTTTAATTAAAACACTTAGTTTCAATGCACAATGATAATACAGTACAACAAGCCTCCACATCATGGATACAGACAAGACGTAATAGTTTATTTAAACATAAAGTTATGGGTTTAAACGTAACAGTAAAAAAACACCAGTCTCAGATTAAAAGTTATGAAAACTCAGCCTAGTTTTACTATAGTATCTAACCGCTACGGAAAAGTGGATAGAAGTTGAGCATTTCACAGAGGGCTGGCCGAGAACAGGCTGCTCTCTGCGGCGTGAGATGAGCTGACGGCCCGGTGCTGGAGGCGTCAGACGGTCCCGTTAACTAGACCTCACATCTCCAACATCATCGGAGCAAATTGTTACGAAGGCTGAATGTTGATAAACCGACCGCAGAAATGTTGCTTAAACAACTAACTTCCAGTCTGAAAAAGTCCTAAAATGACAAAAACAGTAATCCTATGGTAACAAACTAATCTAATATACGGCAACATACCGTATATTACGGTAGGGCACTGTAAATAAAACAGTAAGTTACTAGCATCGACTGACAGTAAATTGCAGTTAATTTTGTGTGTTTGTGTGGAATGCATTTGATGTCGATCTGATTTACATACTGAGAGAAGTAAGCCAAAGTATAGACATTTTTACTTCCTGTTACCAGTAGATGGTGCTATGACTTTGGTTAAAAATTCCATTTTTACATGTCTTCAGGCCCGGAGTCTCATCAAACATGTGAAAATTGGAAAGGATCTGATCATGTGGAGGATCAACGGTTTATTTTTTCTTGGCGAAGGATCAACTTTGCCGATGCAACCACTCATTGCCGTTTATTGAATTCTTACAATATTGACAGTGAAGCATTATAAGGGTTAACCTGTGTCAGATTAATCTGTGAGGAGCAGGGTGTAAAGTAAAAAAACATTTAACTTTCTCTTGCCACCAGATCGCCTAAGACTATGGTTAAAAATGATCGTATGGATGTCTACAGGGTAAGATCGTCATGCCATATGAGAAATATGGAGCAGATTAGATAAAGTAAACAACTTCAATTTCACAATTTTTGCCAATGCTCTGCGTGCACATAATTAAATATTTTTGCAAGCTTTATGCAAGGCAAGAATCTCAAGATCACATTGCCCAAATTTGAAAAGATTCAGAATTAATCTCTGGGAGGAGTTCGGTCTTTTACAACTCCAAAAAAAACAATGATATTAAACGATTAAAAGCAGAGAACACATCCTAATTAACATTAGGGTGTGTTCAGGGGTTCAATGTTTACACATGTTACAAATTTGGTGAGGGCATAATTCATTGAAACACAATAGGTACAATAGGTTCTTTAACGACTAGTCGTAGCAAAGACCTTAAATAACCCCGGGAATGTGTGTGTCCTGGACCAACTCACATCGGACCCGTCATTATTGATCTAATGCAGCTAGCTTTTTCCAGTTTGCTTCTAGACACCAGCAGCCAGGCTTTTATGTAACCCTGTGCCGATCCCTTCTCCAGTTTTCCACTGTTACCACAACTAGCAACCGGGGAGTGGGAAGAAACATGGAAACAATTTCCAGGCCCTGTGTGTATAAGACAGCCATGTAGGAGCAGAGCAATCCAGGTTAGAGGCCCAGCGCAGAAGTTCACAGCTAACTTGTTTTCTTTTTATGGAGATGAAGAGGAGTGCCTCTACATATGACATCACAAGAAACTTGAAACCGTCATTTGCAGTAGCCCTCCTACTCACTGCTTGCTCCCACATTTGCTCCCCACTCCCTGAGTGTTCTGTTCTTCTCTGTGGGTCTTCAACATCAGACCATTGGGACTATTTTCACAATCCAAACCCCACCTCTGATTCCAGGACTTCACCACACAAGTCCCCCCTCTGCTTTAGAGGGGTCTGTTTCCTGCTATACAGGTCAGTCCTTGACTCCTTTCTTCTGGTCGCGGTAGAATTGCTTTGCTGCCACGTGGGTTGGCTAGTTGAGGGCTGGGGGAGAGGGGGTCTGCTCAGGAGTGAAGGACCCGAGGGAGAAGAGCTTAGCTCTGTTAATCAGTGTTTACAGGCTTCGCCTTTAAAAGTAGTTGTATTCTCAGGTTCAGCAGCTGTGCTCCAGATGTGGGACAATTCCAGTGAGATCATGGTTGACATGCTCAAAGTTACTTAGCTGTCCAGAATTGAGCTTGAGAATTTGTCTAATCACAATTTCCTATTGTTGAGTATTGATTTCCAAATTAATTTCCAGCCAGAGGGAATGTTGTGTTAACATACTTAGCCTGACAGTGGCATGTCTATTGTGTTATTATTTGTGCCATTTCATTTTTCAAAGACTATGTTATGGATGGTAGATACCAGTTTCCAGGTACAGATCATGTTCTGATAATAGTAATAAATAGGTTTAAAAAATAATATAATGCATTGGTGCTTGAATCATGACGTGTACAGTATGTGTATGTCAACCACAATAAATAAGGACTCAATCCAACTCAGACCCAAACCAAACCGTGTGATGTGACCGTCTGCAGCTGATGCCTCACGCCATACTGTAGAATAGGACACATTTTTAAAAGGACACATGCAAAAGGTGATAGTATTATAGAAGCTGGAAATCCACACAGTCCAAGCTTGGAAAACCAGGCAGGGCCTCACTGTCACACATGTCCTTTCTGTTCACTCTCACCTCACTGTGTAGAGGACTCTGTGCGGTCTGTGTGTGTTACAGGCTGCCTTCTGTGTCTGTGTCTGTGGGCAAATGTATTTTTGTCATTAAATAAAAAACATTTTTATTTAAAGTCTTACTTTCAGAAAAGTGGGTTGAACTGAGAGAACGTTCCTTCATGGAACATTACAGCATTATAGGAAAGATGACCATTAACTTTCCCTCCAGTAGTGTGATGCTTGGATGGATATAATACACAAAACACAAATGGAAATATAATAAACACAAATATATTTGGTCATGTACAAAGTAAACAAATGAGAATCTATGAGCTTTAGAACCGATAAGAGTATATTGTTTAACTTTGGTTAAAGCCAGCCTGTAAAGTTCATTCTGAACATCAAGCTCTCAAAAAGAAATGCAAAGGGTTCTCCCAAATTGTCAAACTGTCAAAGAGTGTTTACTCCATTGGATCAAACCCTCATGTGGGAATGGTAGGATCGTACACTCCTGCAAAGTTTGACTTGTTTTTGTAGCACGAACAAGGCCTTAACATTTGATTCCCGATGACCTTTTGTAGTTGTTAATGCGTCTCTGTCCAAAAAGAATTGGCAGAAAACTCTTTAATGTGATTGGTGCACAGGATGGGTGGGTGCACCTGCATCACGATGAGTTGTACTGTATCAGGTGAGTAGGTCTCTTATCTTCTGTCCTGCTCACAACTCTTAAACTGATTCTCTTTATAGAAAAAATGGGTTCAAATCTGTGAAATAGTCTGAGCTGCATAAATGCCATAAGACCTAAGTCACATCAGAACATACTAACTTGGATGAATGATGCATTGTATGGAGTTTAGAAAATTTCACAAACCCAAAACCCAAATCAGTGTCTTTTTAACATAATTGAGCATATGGTGCAAATTGTGAGATTATCAATGTATTGTCTTTGATTTTGAGCACACACGTCTCATTCCAGCGTGAAGTTATCTAAAAGGTTTCTTCTCAATGTACTGCCACCACCTAAACTGCGAAACAACAGCATAATAAGTTCACACTGTTTCTTTGAGTTCTACCTGTGAAACATGAATTCAAATAAAGCAATGCCAATGAAGTGCATGGAAATTTGAAAAGCGTCTCGGTGTAGAGACAGTATTTACAAATAGAGTCCATGTGACAGCTACTGTATGTCAACGCCTGAGGAACCAGCTCAGCGCTATTTGCACAGCAAGGTTATTCTCAGCTGATATCGCTATCTGTCGTTCGTCAAGTCTGCAGGTACGAGGTATCCACAACTGGAGCCATCTAAACGTGGCGCCCCTGCGACCTCTTATTGGTACAGGCACTCTGCTTTTCACTGGCTTTAGGAAATGTTTTAATATAATTCTGAACGGTTCAGTTCTGTTGGTCACGCATGTTCTGGACACTCGGGTAAAGAGAGGGGCAGAGCTGTCAACTGATCACCATCTGGAGGATGGGGGGAACACTCGGGACAGACCAGGTAAACCCAAGCATGTAGTGAGGGCAAACTGTCTAGAGCGTCTAGAGGAGGCCCCGGTCCAAAAGATTTTCAACTCACACCTCCAGCGGAGCTTCTCTCACATTCCTGTAGAGGTAGGGGACATAGTGGTGTATGTTCAAAACCTCCATTGCTGTAGCCGCAGCAGTGAGTTGTGGCCTCAAGATCTTAGGTGCATCAAGGGGCGGTAACCCTCGAACCCTGTGGTGGACACCGGTGGTCAGGGAAGCTGTCCGACTGAAGGAGGAGGCCTTCCAGGTTATGATATCCGGTGGGACTCTGGAGGCAGTTGCAGTGTACCGACAGGCTTGAAGGGCAGCAGCCTCTGCCGTGATGGAGGCAAAGCAGCGAGTACAGGAGGAGTTTGGGGTAACTATGGAGAAGGACTTTCGGTCGGCACCAAAGTGCTTCTGGAAGAATATCGCCTGTTGACCACAACTGAGGAGGATATCGGGCGGTGGAAGGAACACTTTGAGAAACTCCTGAATCCAACTATTACGCCCTCTTTGTAGAGGCGGAGCCGGAGACGGAGGAGGGACCATCGTCAATTTGCCTGGTGGAGGTCACTGAGGTAGTCAAAAAACTAAGTGGCAAAGCCCCAGGGATTGATGAGATCCGTCCAGAGATGCTAAAAGCAATCGGTGTTGGGGGGGGCTGTCTTGGATGACACGCCTCTTCAACATTGCGTGGAAGTCTGGAACAATGCCAAAAGAGTGGCAGACCGGGGGGTGGTGGTGGTACCCCTCTTAGGGGACCAGAGAGTGTGTGCAATTACCAGCCTCGGAGTAAAGTCTACTCAAGTTGCTGGAAAGGGTTCGCCGGGACCAGAACAAGTGGAATGCCAGCTCTTTACTCTTTCAGGATCAGGGGTCCATCACACTACTCAGCCTCGGGTAAAGTCTGGCAGTTGTTTGTGGTCTTCGCCAGGGTGGATCTTGTTTGTGGTCTTCGTGGACAGGATATCAAGGCGTAGTCGGGGGGAGGAGGGTCTACAGTTTGGGGGGCTGCGGATCTCATCGCTGCTTTTTGCAGATGACGTGGTCCTGATGGCATCTTCTGTCTGTGACCTCCAACTCTCACTGGAGCGTTTCGCAGTCGAGTGTGAAGCGATCGGGATGAGGATTAGCACTTCTAAATCTGAGGCCATGGTTCTCAGCAGGAAACCGATGGATTGCCTAATCCATGTAGGGAATGTGTCCTTACCCCAAGTGAAGGTGTTCAAGTACCTCGTGGGTCTTGTTCACGAGTGAGGGGAAGATGGAGTGTGAGTTTGGTCGGAGAATATGGAGGTGTTCCAGGCACGGCCAGCTGGGAATAGGCCCCAGGGAAGACCCAGGACTAGGCGGAGAGATTATATCTCTGCACTGGCCTGGGAATGCCTTGGGATCCCCCAGTCAGAGCTGTAGATGTGGCCCGGGAAAGGGAAGTTTGGGGTCCCCTGCTGGAGCTGTTGCCCCCGCGACCCGACCCTGAATAAGCGGCTGAAGATGGATGGATGGATGGCTAAATTGTAATAATGGTAATGGCCTTTACTTGTATATCCCTTTTCTAGTCTTCTGACCACTCAAAGCTTCCAACCCATTCACCCATTTACACCCATTCATTCACTTATGAGAGGAGCTACCAAGGACACATCAACACACCAACTAGCAGTAAAGGGGATTGAACTGACAATTCTCTGAAAAAAAGACAACCCTGCTCTTCACTGAGCCGAAATGGCCAATAATAAAATTTCTAGAAACTTCTAGATTTCCCAACATCTCCCCACACAGGCCGTCCTCCTTCAGGAAAGGATAAGTTTCAGGACGTTTGTCAGGATCCAGTACTTTGGATCAGCAATTGTACACCCCTTGGAGTGCTCGCACCCAAAAGACAGACGAGTGGCACAGTAACGCTGGAGGGAGAGAGGTCTATGATGACTCTCTATTTCCTTTAACGGGGGCCAGTAAGTGGAGCGGTCATGACTGCATCTTGGGCTGCTGGGCCAATTGCTTATCAACTGTGTGAGAAGGCCGAATCAAACCTGCCCTCAATGGTCTTGTGTCCTCACTCCACTGCAATGCTTTATGAATCCACTGTGTATGGCCTTCGATGCAATTCTATCTGCTCTCCTTTCACAGCCCACCAAACACTTCATTATATTTAGGCAAGGCAAGGCAATTTTATTTGTATAGCGCTTTTCATACACAAGGCAGACTCAAAGTGCTTCACATCATAATATTTCATACAATAAAGGGGAAATAAAATGCAGGAATTAAAAGACAATTAAAAACAGCAAATAAAATTATAAGTTAAAATCTTATTTAAATTGTTTAATTAAATGCTGGTTGAGGTTAAAAGTGCAATGTAGGTACAAATTTAGCAGAAGGCGAAGCTGAACATAAAAGTTTTCAGTCTTGTTTTAAACGTGGTCAGAGTTGGGGAAAGTCTTAAATCTTCAGGAAGTTTATTCCAGCTGTTTGTTGCGTAGTAACTAAATGATCACTAACAGATTGGTGTCAGAAGATCTTAGTGATCTTGAAGGCTTATGTAGTGGAAGCATATCAGTGATATACTTTGGCCCTAAACCATGTAGTGATTTATATGTCAGCAGTAGGATTTTGAGATTAATTCTCTGACTTACTGGGAGCCAATGTAAGGATTTAAGAATTGGTGTAATGTGCTCACATTTTTTGGTCTTTGTTAGAACTCTAGCAGCAGCGTTCTGAACAAGCTGGAGCTGCCTGACAGTTTTTTTGGAAGACCTGCAAGGAGACCATTACAATAGTCTAGCCTACTAGTTATAAAGGCATGTACAAGTGTTTCTAAGTCTTGAGCTGACATGAGCCCTCTAAGTCGTGCTACATTTTTGAGGTGGTAGTAGGCCGATTTTGTTACTGATTTGATGTGACTCTCCAAGTGTAAATCTGAATCCATAATAACCCCCAGATTTCTGGCTTTATTTGATGTTTTCAGGGACAGAGAGTGAAGGTGTTGGGTTACTTTAAACCTTTCTTTTTTAGCACCAAATACAATGATCTCAGTTTTGTCTTCATTTAGTTGTAGGAAATTTTGACACATCCAGTCTTTGATTTGCTCGATGCACTGGAACAGAAGATCTATGGGGCGATAGTCGTTTGGTGATAGCGCTACATAGATTTGGGTGTCATCAGCGTAGCAATGGTGGTCAATTTTATTTTTTTGCATGATTTGTCCTAGTGGGAGCATGTAGATGTTGAATAAAGTCGGCCCTAAGATCGAACCTTGGGGGACTCCACACGTTACGTCGCTTGTTTCTGATACGAAGTCACGAATGGAAACAAAATTGTTCCTGTCTTGTAGATATGACCTGAACCAGCTTAAGACTGTGCCTGAGAGCCCCACCCAGTTTTCCAACCTGTCCAGAAGTATTGAGTGGTCGACAGTATCAAATGCAGCACTGAGGTCTAATAGCATTAATATTGAAGTTTTGCCAGAGTCTGTGTTAAGACGGATGTCATTTACAACTTTAATAAGGGCCGTCTCGGTGCTATGAAGAGGTCGAAATCCTGACTGGAAGTTGTCGTGGCAGCCAGTTGAAACCAGGAAGTGATTAAGTTGTTGTAGGACAACTTTCTCAATTATTTTACTTATGAAAGGTAGATTTGAAATTGGTCTGTAGTTGTTGATAATAGAGGCATCTAGGCTCTGCTTTTTTAGGAGAGGTTTAATAACTGCAGTTTTGAAAGCTTTTGGGAAATGGCCTGTCTGAATAGAGTTATTAACTATTTGCAATACGTCTGTTGCTAGGCAGTCAAAAACATTCTTAAAGAAGTTGGTAGGTAGAGCATCAAGACAGCAGGTGGATGGTTTTAAATTTGTTACCATTTCCACTAGAGTTTGAGAGTCTATGACATTAAAGCTTGTCATCATTGCTGTGTTACTTTTGCCTAAATAGGGTGGTGATCCAACATTTTTGTTTGAGATATTAATAGCGCGTCTGATGCTTTCAATTTTATCAATAAAAGAACGCAAACTCATTGCATTTCTGTGTGGAATGGAGTTCAGGTGGTATTTGTGTCGGGGGGTTGGTCAGTCTGTCAACAGTTTCAAATAGGGTTTTTGCCTTATTAGTGTTGTTGTTGATGATGTTGGAGAAGAATGTTTCCCTAGCACTTTTTAAGTCTAAATTGTAGGCCCGGAGGCGCTCTTTATAGATGTCATGGTGAATATGAAGTTTTGTATTCCGCCAGATTCGTTGAGCCTTCCTGCACTCTCTTCTCTGGGCTGTTACAACAGCAGCTTTTCTCCAAGGTGCCTTTTGCTTACTAGAACTGGTTTTAACCGTAACAGGTGCAATGTCATCTATAACATTCAAAATTTTGGAATTAAAGTTGTTTACAAGATTATCAGCATGACATGGGATTAGAGGTGGTAACGAGGAGATGACATTTTAAAGAGTACATTAGTATGTTCATTGATGTACCGTTTTAGAACTTTTCTTACACTCATTTTTACATTAAATGTGTACAGCCCATGAACTCCTTCACCAGCATTATAAGTGTAAAGTGGTTTCCTCTTTCCAATGCATATATAGTTTGTTTTATCAACAATGTTGTTCCTAAAGGACATTCTCATTGGTCCCAACTAGCTTCACAATGGCTCTTTGCACTTTGTTTGTATTCCAGAATTCTATCTCTCCTCCAAATTGACCCATCATCTGCAAACACATTTTCTACCAATACGTAATGCAATCCGCTTCACACTTGGGACAACTCTGTTTATCTTTCTGACTGCTGCTATATGCCTGTAGCTCTGGATTTATAGCAGCGAAGGCGGGGGAGGAATGTAGGACCTCACTGGGAAACTCGTCATCAGATTTGTGGCGCCTGTTGAGAGGCCTGTCCTCCCTTAACCAAAAAGAAGGGTTGGCGATTGGATCCCGGCTCTGCCTGTTGCATGTTGGAGTGTCGGGCACGACACTTAACCCCAAGTTGCTCCCGTAGGTGTGACTATGTAAAGTTCATAGTTTCAATGTTACCTACTAACGGTCAGGTGTGTATGGTATCTCCATACACACCTGGAGTGTAAAAGCGCTCTGAATGACATGAAAAGCGACCACCAAAATTATTTTTTAACTTGTGCCTCCAATACGGCCACCATGCGCCCGCCCCATGAGTCCAAGCAGGGATTGTGTGTCCGCTCTCATGTCCTGACACAAGGCATCATCCATTGCCTTGCTGTGCTGCAGGAACCTCTCATCTGCCCTTTCCAGATATTGAAGGATTTCCGAGGTACCATCTCTCTTCCTTTTTCCTGTGTAGAACAATAATAATAAAAAACGAATACAGATCGTCAAGATGTCATAGCATCGCAAATAGTTGTTTTCAGCAGAGAATTACGCATATGTATCTGCTATATTGATTATATTAAAAAAAATGTATAGCATTATACTACATCAATATCACTTCAGATTTTGCTCATGTCCCGTAATAAACAGTATATCAACTTATATAGTATATAGCAAGTTAATATCAGATTGACTTTATATTCTATTCTAAACTAATAGAACTAAGACATTTTAGGTAATATAATTGAATTTTGACATAAAGCATTTTGTATTGCTGTTCAAAGGTTAAATGAAGAAAAACATAAATATGAAACAATGTTTCAGTGCATCACAGTAATATACAATGTGTGTAATATATATGTAATATATAAGATATATATATATATATATATATATATATATATATATATATATATATATTACAGACACATCTCAATGTTTGCATTGTGTATGGTGTGATAATTTGAACATACCCCGTTCTGAAGATTTGCTACACGACGGCGCGGGGGAGCTGCAGCCCCGCGGTGGCGGCAACTCAACGTTGTCTTCACGGTCGTTGATGGCAGACATTTCTATAAACATACACACAAGATGACAGTGCTTTAACAGCTAAGAAACATGCTAAGATAAGAACAAGTCAAATAAAAACTGAACTTACCATGATCAGTGCAACTTTGCTGCGGCGAATCATCCAGCATTGACTCCAGCATTATTGTTGCCGAGTTCAGCGCCCCGGTCACCTGGCATGCCGGCCTATCGCCGAGAACACAGTCGAGAACGTTGAAATGTGGATTTTGTCGTGGGCGCCCATTGCCGCTTCGACCGAGGTCCTTTTTTTGGTACCTATAGTCTTTAGTTTTTTTTAGTTTGTTTGTTATCTGGACGAGGCTCCGGTCAAAACCAGCTACAGCCATCTCTCTCTGAATCTGCTGCAAAACCGGTTTCGTCCGCGAATCTAACTTACTCAGGACTTCTGAAGAGGACCAGAGTGCAAGAAAGCAGCTTGTTTCCTCGTCTGACCAGTGCTGTTTTTGCCTACTAGCGTCCATTGTGTTGTTGTTAGCTCGATTAGCTGCTATCGAAAAATGGCGGATCACAAAGTTTCGCTCGTCTTGTTGGTCACGGTAACCCCGCCCCCAGCCGCTGACGTAAGCGGTTCTTACTTCTAGACCAGCAATGATATGGTGCTACTTAAGAACCACTTTTACTGGTTCGGAGCTGGTGCTTCGCTGGTGGAAAACCAAAGAACCGATTTGAAACTAGGCTCTGCTCCGAACTAGCACCAGTTCTGCCTCGGTGGAAAAGGGGCATGAGTGGATGTAGGACCAGGAGAGAGATAAACAAGCACATTTACCAACTCAGAGTTTGTTGCGGTGTTCGTCTACAGGCAGGGCCGGCGCTAGCCATTTGGGTGCCCTAAGCACAAATGCTTGGTGGTGCCCCCCTCAACCAACCACCACCAAAGGAATAACAACCATTCAGAATTTCTTAGTTAGGTTCTCTTTATTCCCCAAAGAACTTCTAAACTCAAATCATTTACATAAACAAACATGAAAACAAATAAATTATATAAAAGATAAAATTAAAAATACCAAATACCACCACAATTACTGAAAACACAGATTTGTAACTGAACATTGTAAACGCAGAAAGTATTCAAGTATATAACCGTGTAAGTAATAATGTGCACATTTCTTCAGTAAATAATATACATAAGTACAAATAATAATAATAATAAAGTGCAAATTTTAAAGTGCAAATAACCATAGATAAGTACAAACTGCACAGTAGAATTTACTTTACCATCTCTATAAAAGAGACCATTCTGCTATCCGATAGAACTATATTACAAACATTTTCACCACCATCAGTCAAAGGCCCTACAGAGGCACACGCCTGCCTTTCCTAGCTGCAAAATCAGCTACCAGGTCAAAAAAAACAAATGATAACAAAAACGGTAACGGTAACAGAAACTTCGGGCGGCCCCGCGGACGAGTACCGAATACGGCCCACCGGCGATCCGTGCGGACATTATGAGCGCGAGTACATGTGGCCAGCCGGCCGCCCGTTGACCGCGAGCAACGGTCCTCACAAGAAAAAGTTTGGGGACCCCTGATTTAAAACATTGTCTTACCTGAGAGCGACGCGCGAGCATCATCCCGTTGTCTCTTTGTTTCTCTTTCTTCCGCCCCCGACTCTTGATGCCTTTTCGAAGCCATTTCAAAGCTGTCTGCCACATTTGAGATTTGAGGCATAATCGAACAAACCACTGGGAGGTGGGAGGTGGGGGGGACGGGGGGCCGCACAGGAGGTTCCCCTTTTTCTCCACTAATTTGGTCTAGGCCTATTACTTTTGTATTGCTTTTGCATATTAACATGCTTTAGATATATTTTATTAGTTATTTATACTAGTAGCCTACTGTGATGATTTTTCACGTCCCAGATGTTTTGATGCCCCCATCAGGCACAGTGCGTGATGTGCGTGTGCGGAGAGCCGGCGCTGTCTACAGGAATACTTATTCTCACTCTCTGTGTCCCTCAATTCTCACGCACAGATTGGCCCAAAGATGATTTTGTTTTTCCTCTTCTTTTGCTCGACATACAGTATTATCAATAGGGTTGGAACCTTTAATGTTTATCAATAACTACATTTTTGCTTGCGGTTTTCACCAAAGTCATTGGGTTTCTAGATACGTCTAGAATATCTGTCACACACTTATTTAAACATGCTCATTTATTTTTCTTACTGTAGATCATGGCCAGCATGATTGAAACTACCCAGTAGCAGTCCCACCCAGTAATCTATCACCCAGTTTTAGATTGTAGCGGCTGTGCAGACTTTGGTTCCAGCCAAAGCATTTGTAAGCAGTTTACATTTCAATGAGGTCAGTGTTCTACATTTAAATGTGCAATCATTCTGCATGAGCTCTTATTAAGATGCTTGAGTTGTGTTTCTTCTTTTGCAGATTTATCCTTTCAATCCCTTTTCATTCTTTAAAATGATTCCATCTGACTGAATCGTCCCTGTCATAAGTATGGAGCTGCAGAAGCTTTCCAATGGAAATCACCACTGTGACGATGATGCACCTGTGGAGGGAGGGTACGTTTTCCGACACATTCTGAAGCCTTGGCTTGATTTTTTCAAATCATTTCAGGTTTATATTTTTCTTTGTGATGGATATTACAGAATTGCACCAGAAGAAGAAAAGTTCCTGCAGCAGAGTGATGGATCAAAGAGACCTCAGTTCACAGATGTGAGTATGAGACAAAGGCTCAGTTCACTTACAGTACAATTGAGAAAGACAAATCACATCGATTTTTTACCTTTTTTTTACTGTTATGGAACAGATCTTAGTCTACAGGTGGCCATAATGTGACTGCAAGTCCTCCATACAGTGGGCCACACAGCTTATGGCTTAACTATGACTGATCAGCACGTGTAATTACACCTTATTCTCTATTGTTTGGAGTCGGAGCGCGGTTGTCATGTCGACCAGCAGCCTGTGCCTGGTTCATTCATTCAGTTTCTGAAATAACTGTTAATTTAACTATATGATAAAAATATAGAGAAAGATGCCTTTTTTATATTAACAAAAGGGTAATGCGGGCTTTCTTATGGCAAGATGAAGGAAATTTCATGACTTTATAGAATAGTGCACACTTGACATGCCAGAAAATTCTCCGGGAGGAAACCAGCCAGGGACATGATCAGTAACCCTCCAAGCCTCCAAGTCTGTTTAGAAGATGACATGAAAAACTCGGACCACGTCCACAAAGAATGTCCATACAACCCCTGACAGCGACTGGCATAACGTTGTTCAGGGGAACATTTTCATTAATTCCTGTGCTATCGGAGGTCTCCTGCATCAGGGGCCACATTTTGAGGACAGTAATAACGGAAGTTGGGGGTTTGACCAAAACAACCTTGTGTGAGCCCTGATCAGTTCAAGATATAATATGTACTATACCTTTATTACCGGCTTGTACCACTAAAAAGCCTGCAGATTAACGCAGTACTTATTGACTTACTGTAGTTAGTGTATAAAAAGTAAGTACTTACTGCATTAAAATACAGGACGTCCATCACATCCGATGTAAAAAAAAAGTACATACAGTTGTGGTCAAAAGTTTACATACACTTGTAAAGAACATAATGTCATGGCTCTCTTGAGTTTCCAGTTATTTCTACAACTCTGATTTTTCTCTGATAGAGTGATTGGAACAGATACTTCTTTGTCACAAAAAACATTCATGAAGTTTGGTTCTTTTATAACTTTATTATGGGTTAACAGAAAAAGTGACAAAATCTGCTGGGTCAAAAATAACGGGAAACTCAAGAGAGCCATGACATTATGTTCTTTACAAGTGTACCTAAACTTTTGACCACAACTGTATCTAATATACGTTGTTGATGTGGTTTGTAATTAAGCTCTGAATGGCTTCTCAGGGATCTCGATTGGAAGTGATTGAAAGAAGTAGAGGAGTTTTGGAAGTGTGCTCATTTTTATAGTATCTATCCATGAGCTGAAATCTAACGGGAGAACCGCCCACCTCTCCATGTCACCCCTGATGTCTTGATCCACTTTGGTATAGTTGGCTCTATATAGATCATCAATACTTTTTGTTATAGTTACTCCAAGGTAGTGTTTGTTGTATACTTTCAGAAGGTTTATGATTTAGAGTTAAGATTTCCGTTTTTGACAGATTCAATTCGTATCCAGAATAAGAACCGAACATCTCAAGTTGATCAATTAATATAGGCAGGCATCTGTCGGGGTCCTCCAGGTAACAGATCACGTAATCCGCAAAAAGCCCTAGAACATGTTCATCCTTTCCAATCTTTATCCCATTAAGGTCTGTATTCTGCCTAACTGCTTGTGCAAGGGGTTCTATAAAGATAGCAAATAGCGTTGGTGAAAGACAACATCCCTGCCTGGTGGACCGCTCTAGTGCTGTACTATCAGTCAGACTGCCATTTATTTTTATCCTTCCAGTTGGGTTATGGTAAAGTGTTTTGACACATTGAATAGCTTTTTCACTTAGTCCAAATTTCTCCAATACCTGGAATAGAAAATTCCAGTTTACCCTGTCGAATGCCTTTTCTGCATCAAGGCTTATTAAGGATGCCGTAATGTTTTTACTATTAAGGTGTTCAATTATATCTAGTGTTCTCCGTATGTTATTCTGGGTTTGGCGCCCCTTGATGAAGCCTGTCTGGTCCTCATCTATAATGTCCTTCATATCTTTTTGCAGTAATCAAGGTATACAAATTACAGTCTTTATTAAGCACTGATATAGGTCTATACCCAGAGCAGCAATCACTATTTGTTAGGAATCACTGTTATGGGGATCTATTTGTTTACCCGCAGTTTGCTCTATTTCTCTTTTTGTAATAGGGGAGGTCAAAAGGTCGTTGTGATCAGTCCTAATTACTGGTGGGTCTAGTGTCTCTAGGAAAGTGTTAATTAGTTTTTTGTCAGCAGCTGGGGGTTGACTATACACGTTTAGATAATAGTTCCTGAAAGTGTTTTCAATCTCTTTCAGTTCATACAATATTACATTTGTTTCTGGATCCTTTATCTTATGTATCGTCCTGTCTGCCTGTTGTTTTTGCAGTCTTTTTGCCAATAATTTATTTGCTTTGGGTCCCACCTCGTAGCAGGATTGTTTAAAAAATAATCCATAACATTTTTTTCTCCTGAGGTTTTAACGTTGAGATAAACGTCAGGCATGTCTGCTGTTCCAATTTCACATTCCGTAACTCTGTGTATGTCCTTTTTATTCATAAAAAAGTAGTCAATTCTAGCGTAACTTGGGTTTTCATACGAAAATTATATTAAACAGAACATTATTCATAAGTATGCAGTATCATAACTACATCTTCCGTTTATAGCAAATTAAACTGTTTAAATATTGGTTATTATTATTTAAAGTACAGTACCACTACCAACACAATGTTATGGGTGAGCGAGCTGAACGTACAGAGATGGCTGCCATGTGCAGACGTCTAGCCTTTCGTATATGTCTATGGTCTGTCTAGCCTGCCCAAACAGGCAGGAACAGACGAGAGGCAGGCAGGACGCTTGACAATGACGCGACAAGTGACAGGAGACACACACGGCTTAAATACACCAGGGAGGTGCAGGTGATCGGACACAGGTGGAAACAATCAGACAATCACAGACGATGACAGGACAAGGCAGGAAGTGAAGATACCCGGGGAGACAAGAAGCAGAAAACTACAAAATAAGACAGGAAATAAAACCTCACCGTGACAGCCTCACTTAGAAGCCTACAGTTCAAACCTACCGAGGCCTGTGGGTCAGAGGGACAGAACGCAGCTCATGGAATGGCCGATACATGGTGAAGGAAACTAATTGGGAACCAGGAAATAGTTAACCCTCTGCCCACCTTGTCCTGGGATAGAGAGAGAGAGAGATCTTTAGGATTGTATAAAACATAATAGCAGTTTCTAAGCTGGAAACACACAGCTATGAATATTATGTTGCACTTCTACCAATTCATCTCCCTAAATGTTCAACTGTATTCAACATCATGCCATCTGTATGTCAATTTTTACATTTTGTACTGATCTACAATCACCATATTTACCTGATATTGTGTGTCGGTGCTTGTTTGGCTGCACACATATTGCAGCAATAAATAAACTAAACTGTTTACACAATCCAGGAAACACTGACTTCTCCCCAAAATAGAACACCAATTTAAGAGACTTGTATTGGACATGGCAGCATGGTTTACGCGTTGACTCTACTATACATGAATTGTCATGTCATGTAACAATACACATCCTACCATGAAATCTTCATGGTGATTGTGTCTTAGAAGTTGATATGCAAGTCTTGCATGTTTTCCAGTTTGAGGGTAAAACCTCCATTGGGATGTCTGTCTTCAATCTGAGCAATGCTATCATGGGCAGCGGCATCCTTGGTCTGTCATACGCCATGTCCAACACCGGCATCGTCCTTTTCCTGTGAGTATCAGAAAGCAACACTCGGGCTGCACAACTCATTCACACGTTGTGTGCCTCAGGGATTCCTTGGAAACAGACCGTCAGTAACAAACAGTGACACAAGAACCACGGTCAATATTGCATTACACTTATGCTTGTACACTTTGCTTATGCTTGGTTTAATATCTTAAGTTATTGTAATGCCCCATCAAATGTTAATAAGATGGCATTCAGGTGATTTGCCTCAAATCTGTAATGCCAACTGCTGGTCTCTTTAGTACCAAAATACTGAATCAATCAACATATAGGAATGACATTAATGACATACCATTCCTCTCTGTGTTACAGGATCCTGCTAACATGTATTGCCTGTCTGTCCTGTTACTCCGTCCATCTGCTGCTACGTAGTGCTGGAGTTGTGGGTGAGGCTTCATAAATGGTGAAAATAGAGTTTCCATAGGCTCCTTCTTCTTGTTCTTCACTTACCATCTCTTGTAGAGGCCAACTGGCAGTCCTGTACATGTGTCAGAATGTCGGCAGCCAGTTGACATGGTTCCCTGTTACTTCAGGTATTCGTGCCTATGAGCAGCTTGGCATGAGAGCTTTTGGTCATCCAGGGAAGATCATTGCAGCAGTCGTCATCACATTGCATAACATTGGAGGTAAGACACCTGTAGTTAAGTAAGGTAACTGTCACGTGAGTAGTTGGGGATCATACGTCCTCCCGTGGGAACCACATATGCCAGAACATACGTTTTTATGGATCATATAAGGACATGTGACCATGCACACAAATAGTCCCGTTTCAACTCAGTACCAGGCCGCACAGAAAGAATTATTATTTTTTTGTCATGTTTTCCAAAAAATGTTTATGTTGAACAATGACTGGATTCTCTCCCAATTACATGCGCCTATCCCTCTTGACACCTTTCTCAAGCTTCATCCAAGCGTCTTCTTACCCATTTACAATTGTCCACTCCTTGCTGCGCACGGCAAGGTGGGGGACCCCTAATAGACTCTCTTCGTTCAGGCTGTCGATGTTTCCCTCCCGTTCAGGCATGTCCAGTTACCTGTTCATAGTCAAATCTGAGTTACCTCTGGTCATCCAAGCCTTTCTTGGCCAAACATCCAGCTCTGGGTGAGTACCTGTGTGACACTCACTATCAGTCACATCTGCATGTGCCCATTCCAGAGGTAAGTTCAAGATGGAAGATGAAAGACTAATTCAACATGCCTATGTACGTTTTGACGGCCCTACTCTCACATCCCATACATCTAGTTCAATTATTCAAATAAAGCACAAACATAAAGTAAAGTAGTACAACTGAAGTAAATGTGGCGAAATGGTTCCCTATTCTACCGGCAACGCCACTTGGGATAGGCCCAAGACCTTTTAAAGCACGCGGGTTTGTTTCACTCAACAGGCAAGGGCTCGTGGTTCCCAGGTTACAAAAACATTTTTATTCAATAAATATACATTCCCGTAAAATCTAACATTACTCACAAAATAAGAAAAGAAAACTAATCGCTAAGGCCTAATGGTGAGAAGCGCCGGTGAAGGGGAAAGAAAATTAATAGAACAAACTTAGAGAAAACCAAACCAGAGTTCACCCAGTGATAGCACCGCAATCCAATGGGACACGACACACGAAGAAGACCACCACCACCCACACCACCGGCGCCACCACCAGCCTACAGCCGCTGGGAAGGATGACAAAAAAAAAAGGTTTACAAGAGGATTAAACCTTTTATGTACAACACAAAACAGAAAATAATTCACATAAAGATCATCCTAATCCCAAACAAAAAGAAAATAAATGGAACAAACCAAAAGAAATACAAAATAAACGATTAACTACTCAGCAAAGCAGCAGTCAAAGTAGCAGTGGCCCGAATCAACTGAGTGTAGTCACATAAAATCACCCCCGGTGGATTTCAGCCAGCTGATGAGCATTCCCTGTCAATGAACATAGGGTTAGTATTGTCAAGCTACATGTCAGACTTTTGGAAGCTAGTTTAAAGTCAAGTACCTGTTTCCCAGGTCAAACATGCACAGGGAGAGGGGGGGAGAGAAAAACCCACACGGCAGGAAGACATCTACCTGTGACCACAATAACGTTAACCACAGAATATCGTTCGGTCTAACACGGAGAGGGAGAACACTTACCACCGGTTGAGAGGACCCAAGAGCAAAAAGGGGGGACGGGGCATGGAGCACTCTGTCGCCACTCTGTGCAGACAGACACCCGACCCGGAAATGATGCCTCCGTGGGACGCGAGAAGGGGGGCAGCCTTTATATAGTGCCGCCGCCCTAGTGGTCGGCAGACGCAGTTAACTGTAGCAGGACAACCCTATTTCCACACTGCTACATAAAACTTTGGGCAACCAAAATGTGAAAATAATCACGTAATAATGTAATAATTCATCAAACTTGATACGGTTAAAGTTCTATACAAAAACACAAACAACCCCTGGACTGGAAAAATTGGTGGAGACCTGTCAATCATAAGTTAGCTCCACCTTGGTCTATTTGACTCTAAATGGACCGTAGCTACTAAAAGAACATCATGCTGTGTTGAAGAAAACTAGAGATTGAGGTCATGAACTCATGTTTACAGTGTTTACTGGGGGAATAAATCAAGAGACGAGCACCATCGTGATCAAAAGGGTGCACGGGATAGATTTTGCATTGAGAGACGTTTGTCACGTGAATCTAGTACTGATCCAAACTGTGGGGATGAAGGATCGTGTAAGGCAGAGGAGCCAGAGAATAGAGCTCTGAGGCGTAAAATATACACACAGTCCTTGTTTGTAGATGTATTCATGGTTGGTTGAGTCGAAACATGTAATTTGATGGCATTAAGAAACACAGACTATCATCAACCTTATACTTTAACACGTTTGGAAATAGATGTATTAAGTTAGACAAAGAAATGACAGTCTGAAAAACATGTCCGAGAGTGGGTGGGCCTGAGCCATCAGAGATGTATTTGGGTTGTGCTCTGGAGCACAAACCGATATCACTGTGATATCTGATACCTGATAATCTGACTTTTTTGTACCAAATATGTTTTGGTTGTCCTTTGGTTGTACAGCTCTAAAATAGATGCACTCTATAATCCAGCATTCAGTTGTCCTAAATGTTTTATTTGAGTAAAGCTTAATATGAAAGGATGACACCACTGCTCTGAAGAAAGTCCCATCACTCTTCTTTTATGTCTCCCATTACCTACAGTCAAAGCCTGACGGACACATTCAAACAGGGGTTTCCTGCCTTGCTGCTGGGAAACCCCTGGGAAATGGTTGGCTCCACTAGACTCAGTGGAATCTCCATAGCCCCCAGTAGAAACACTAATGCTCTGTGTTCAGGAATTGAAGAGCCATACCCTGCTTCATACAATAATACACTACCAGGGTACAAACTGCAGCCTCACTCTCATCTGCTGCGTGCTACTTCATTGATTAGATCTGACTCAGATTACTGAACAGAAAGCTGATGTGACCTTTTTTCTACCTGCTGAGCTACTTGTATGACTCTCACCTTGTGAGTGGGTATCCTAGATTATCAAGAGCTGCCATGCAGTAACACCTGCCCACCAGAACTAACATTCACACAGTGATGACAGGAGCTGCCCTGCAGTAACACCTGCCCACCAGAACTAACATTCACACACCGTAGTCACAGCTACGTGTCTCGTGACACGTGGACATGCAGCGTCAGGGAGCTGGGGATCAACCCGATCTACCACGGAAACAGTGGCCCATGTTTGAGTTTTACACTTGTGTATCTGTGTGTATGTGTGATGTCTTGTGTCCTGCACAGCGAATGGTTCATGAATGGAAACTACCTGATCATCATCGTCACTCTCTGCATCATCCTCCCATTGGCCCTGATGAAACACCTGGGTATGACACACTCCCTCAATAATCGGTCACTCATGGTTTTTATGTATAGTGATTATTTCAAGAGAATTTAACACAACATTTACAACTTTGTACGAAAGTCCTGTCTAGTTGTTGGGCTGCTGTTATGTCTTATCCAGACGCCTCTTAAGACCCCATGTAGACCTGGGACTATACAAAAATCCATCTACATCTGATTGACACTATTGTCTCAATAATCCCTAAAAATGTTCTAAATGACACTAAAACATGTAATAATGTTACCTCCCAATTTGCTAAGAAACAAACATTATTAGAAATACTTTTATTGCATCACCTATACCAGATATTACAAAACAATTATCCTGGCCAAAAGAAATAAATAATTACATTAAAATGGAGTGTATTGAGATGGAGAGTCAGGAACAATGGATTATTCAACCTCAGTATAATATTAGCATCAGCTTTTTTTTTTATTCTTCTTCACACTATCCCCCTGTATCAAAGTGACTTGCTGAATAAAGGTTAACATTTCTTTTTTGAACTTATATAGTAGACAAAAGATTGAAAGATGGAAAATCGCACAGCACATTATTAAGATCTTTTTTTTTGGTGTCCCACAGGGTATCTTGGCTATACCAGCGGCTTCTCTCTGTCCTGCATGGTCTTCTTCCTCTCTGCGGTGAGTGGGGGGCTCTGGTCACCATGTACTACCGAACCAAGGCATACGCTGTTATGCATATCATTTGTAATGTATGATTTTGGGCTATACAAACCCTTGGGTTAAGTCCTTAAAATCTCCACCACTCTATTTATCATGTTATCATTTTCTTGCACACAACTACTATATCAAATAAGTTGATGTGTTTATTATGACACAATATCCACTTGTTCTCCCTCCTCAAGCTCTCTTAATCTGTTCCATCAGGTTATTTACAAGAAATTCAACATTGCTTGCCCTCTTGAAGTGTTTGGCAACTACTCTGTGAACGCAGCTGTCTCAGAGGACACATGTGCTGCAAAATTCTTTACCATCAACCAAGAGGTCAGAGATGAACTCCCTGAAGGCACACAGAAATTACAAACTGCATTTTAACTGTTCATTTACGAGCTCTGTTCAGAGGCCTGTGCTGTGGTCTGAACACTTGTGTGACCAGGAACTATTCGTGGGTGCATCGTGTTACGCATGCAAGGCTGGACAGGGCTCAATATCCTTCCTGGAAAGCTACCTAGTAAATTTACTATGACTTCATTTACAGACAGCGTATACTATCCCCATCCTGGCATTTGCTTTTGTTTGTCACCCTGAAGTGCTTCCCATCTACACTGAACTGAGCAAGTAAGACGCACACGTTATTGGATTCTCACGTTCTTCAGATACAGAATGCAATCTCACAGCTAAAAGGAAAGAAGACTTTTAACTGAAACTTAAAGACGCATGACTTCAACGTGGACAGTGTGTGGCCCCCTACCTAAAATGGGTTTGACACCCCTGCTCTATAACAAGAGCTAATTCTTTCGGACTTGCCAGCTTGTCTTGCTGCGGCGTGAATTACCGTAAATATTCTAATGTTTAGTCGTCAAGTCTGATATGTAGAGTGAATATTTAACATTTAGATCTACATTTAACATTTAGATTTAACATTTAGATTTACATTTAACATTTAGATATAACATTTAGATTTAACATTTAGATATAACATTTAACATTTATATTAAACATTTATATTTACATTTAACATTTAGATATACCATTTAACATTTAGATTTAACATTTACATTTAGATTTAACATTTAGATTTACATTTAACATTTAGATTTACATTTAGATTTACATTTAGATTTAACATTTAACATTTATATTATTTAACAACTTTGTGTTACTGACAAACATTATCCTTGGAAAAGTTATTGCATGAATTTACATGAATTTCTAAATGTTTGAAAAAGTGACATATGAATATTGTTGTGCTTTTTTGTTCATATGATAATGCTAAATGTAGTAGAACTGCGCAGGATTTTAGAACGTGCAACATTTTACAAACGGCGGCCATACTGGTACAAACATCTGCCTTCTTGTTTCCCTTCAGCCCAACCAAGAGAAGAATGCAGAGTATTGGCAACATTTCCATCCTGGGCATGTTTGTTATGTACTCCTTCACCGCCACATTTGGCTATCTGACCTTCTATGGTAAGAGTAACGTCTCTGCATGATGTAGTTGTGATTAATGATAATGGGCCCTCAAATGTCTGTGTGTGTGTGTGTGCAGAGAACACTGAAGCAGAGCTCCTCCATACCTACAGTAAGGTGGACCCTCTGGACACTCTCATCCTATGTGTCCGTGTGGCCGTCCTGGTGGCCGTCGCTCTGACTGTACCGGTGGTCTTATTTCCTGTAAGAACACGTCTGGCCTTCATGCACACAACCAGCAGAAAAGCCTGCGCTTTTTGGTCTAAAGTACATAGAACAGTAAAGAATTCTCACTTCTCAAACCTCTAAAGGCCAGTCTCCAAGGAAGGCCTAGGAAGAACACTTTGAGTGGATTTAGGTCACATGGGTCATTCAGTCTAAATTACTGAATGAGCCATAAGTACAGGCAGGACAAGAACATGTGTGTATCCACCTCTATCTACCTTCTGTTAATGTTTCACATCAAAACACTACCCGGAAAGGGAGTGTAACCCTTAAGGTGCGGGAGGGCTTTTAATGGTTTACTGGTGACTGCTCTCTTTGTAACTGGGACAATAATGGAACTGAGCCATCGTTATTAGTTTCACCTGAGCTTCTAAACAAGTTAGAATTAGGTCAAATGCATTTAAGGAATCCTATATAAACATTGGAAATGACAATAGCTGAATTACAAGATTTAAAGATCAATATTAGTTAAGTTGTTTGAATTATGTTTGTGTTTATTTATTTTCTTATTTATTTGGTAAATGCGATTCACTTTGTACACCAACATTCCTAAATGCCCCAAACAGACCTAGATTCTACGACAACTTTTAAGTCATCATATTTTGATTCTGATGAATCATTGTGCAGATATGATATCGGCCCCCACGTCTGTGTTTCTGTCAGATCCGTCGGGCCCTTCTGCAGCTGCTGTTTCCAAGGAGACCCTTCCACTGGCTACGTCACATCGCCATCGCCATGATCCTGCTCTTTGTGGTCAACCTGCTGGTTATCCTCGTCCCCAACATTCGAGACATCTTTGGCATTACTGGTGGGATGTTATACTTGCACTTACTACTTACACTTGTGCATTATCATTTTGCGTAGTTGGTTGTTCAGGTAAGTGCACTTTAAGATACTACAGTTGGTTCATGAAGAAGCCTCATGAGTTCTGAGTTAAAGTGAGTCTTTATAACTTTTACTGAATGGAAGTAGAGGTAAGGTGCAGAAAGTGATAGAAATTAATCAGTAATCAGTATCTCAAATTTGCGAGTTAACATTAGCCTCCATTAGTTAGACTGTTGCAGTGAATTTCCCGAGGGTATTAACTTGGTATATTATATATTATCACTATTATTAAAAGCGGGCACGGGGTGTGGAGTCACTCTTTGGGTTTAATACCGTCAATGAGATTATTTCTGGTGGGTCCTCTGTGTCCAGGGGCAACCACTGCTCCCAGTCTGATATTCATCCTTCCTGGACTGTTCTACATTCGCATCATCCCCATTGACCAGGAGCCATTGAACTCGAGACCAAAGATTCAGGTAGGTGTAAGTTACTCTCTGACCCAACAGCAGTTAATGCTGATTCTACTCGTGACGTGTCTTCTTTGGGTTTTCAGGCTGCGTGTTTCACAGCCCTGGGTTTCATATTCATGATCATGAGCGTGACATTCATCGGGCTCGACTGGATGAGCGGAGAAAAAGCGGAATATCGGCGGCCACTGAAGCGTCCCTGCAGCCCCCCAGCAGCCCACTGCTGCACCCCTCCTCCAGCAGCAGGTAGAAGCAAGCTTCCATCTGCCGCTGGCAGCCCGGGGATATTGTTGGACGGTTTTTCATCAACCATAATGACAACCATTCCTCCACAGGGATGAGAGGAGCCCCGTCTTGACCCGTGACCCACCCAGGTCAACATATGCACCATCCGCCACAGGTGGTGTTCTTCGATCTACACAACGTGGGTGTCTGTCCTAACGGCGGCTAGATGTGGTGTATATTCATCAACCAGGGTCCATAGGGAACATGTGTTCAGTAGATAACATTTATTTGCTTGATAAAAATACAATTTAAAAATAGGTCCCATCATTTTGTTGTTATAAACAAATATTGATTTGTATAAAGTATTGTGTACTTTGATTCTGCACAGCAATATTTGGTCAAATTACTTTGGTCATCAGCCAAAGCCAGACATAATGTGAATGCAACTGCAAACTAATTCATTTTGGAATTTATTCTGGAATTTATTCTGGATAGCATATGTGGGTATTATTCAATAAACATCAACAAAAGAGAAAATATGTTTGTTTTGAACTGTATGAAGCTTTTTAAAGTGTCTACTGTGTGGTGGTGATCACTAATTAATATTACTAAAAGCCATTGTAAAGATTTGTATATAAATGAAAAACTAATTTTATTTAACATGCACACAAATTGTTATTTCATCTTCAGAAGTCTACCTCTGCTCAATGTATCAGGGAACAACATGCTAAACTATGTTGGGACTTTTTTCCTTCCGCCTAACGCTCAAAATGATCCGATGCAACTTCTGATAGAGCGCTCTGAAAAGAGATAATCCCACATCAAAAGAGGGAATCCAGTACAGTTGTTGTTTCTAGCAACTATTGCCTGCTCCTCACTGGCGTTTAACGCCATGAACAGAGTGTGACGCCCCTCTTCTGAACACTAGAGCTGCTATCAGGAGGGGACGGGACTTTCCTCCGACATATTAGGCTGATCAGTTGGCATTCAAAAACATATTCTTGTTTCTATTAATTCAATTCATTTTATTTTTTATAGACCAAAATCGCAAATGACAAATTTGCCTCAGAGGGCTTTACAGTCTGTACACATACGACATCCTCTGTCCCGAAACCTTCACATCGGAAAAACTCTTCCCGGGATGGAGAGACTACAATGGATGCCATGTGTACAGAATGAACAATGTATACAACATTACATTTTTTAATTTAATGTATAATACATTAAATTCCTATGACAGAAATGATTCAAATAATTGTGAGTAGTAAGCCAGGCGCACAGCAGGACCACTGCAGAGACAACCACCATCAGATAGAACGGCAACGTGCACGTGGCAGCAGACACTCGCCGACTAGATACGGCGTGTGGAGCGGACCAACCTGGACTACGTAGTTATTGTCCTCAGGGACTTTAACAAAGGAAATCTCACCCAAGAACGTCCTATGTACAGACAGTTTATTAAATGCCCACCAGAGAGGAGAACACACTGGATCACTGTACCACAGTAAGCAGGGCTCATCACACCGTCCCTCGTGCTGCACTGGGACACTCTGACAACTACTTTGACTTGGCAGTTGGTGCGTGACAGTAGACAGTGTAACAATAGACAACAAGACAGCAGTGCACAAGTGGTAAAATAAAATGAAATGCTAATGCTATGGGTTAGTAGAATAAGGCTATGGGTTAGTATAAAATAAGAGAATAAAGTTAAAAATTAAAAATATTTAAAAAGTTAAAAATATTTAAAAAGTTAAAAAAATATTAAAAAATAAAGTGCCAAGTGACAACAAAGTGACGAGTGAAAAATTACAGTTAAAGTGACATGCGCAGTCTGAAAGAGTGACCGGTGGAATGTTATAGTCAGTCAGTTGGGGACAGGTTCTGTCGGGGTGAGAGGGGTCGGCTACCATCTTTTTAGCTGCTTCAGAGACCTGCTAGCGAACAAGTCCTGCAGGGACGGCAGATTGCAGCCGATCACCCTCTCTGCAGAGCGGAGGACACGCTGCAGCCTGCCCTTGTCCTTGGCTGTGGCTGCAGCGTACCAGACGGTGATGGAGGAGCAGAGGATGGACTCCATGATGGCCGTGTAGAAGTGCACCATCATCGTCTTTGGCAGGTTGAGTTTCTTCAGCTGCCTCAGGAAGAACAACCTCTGCTGAGCCTTCTTGGTGATGGAGCTGATGTTCAGCTCCCACTTGAGGTCCTGGGTGATGATGGAGCCCAGGAAACGGAAGGAATCCACAATAGTGACGGGGGAGTCACACAGGGTGATGGGGGAGGGTGGGGCTCTGTTCCTCCTGAAATCCACAACCATCTCCACTGTCTTTAGAGCGTTGAGCTCCAGGTTGTTCTGACTGCACCACGACACCAGATGGTCAGACTCCACCTGTAGGCGGACTCGTCCCCACCAGAGATCAGTCCAATGAGGGTGGTGTCATCCGCAAACTTCAGGAGCTTGACGGACTGGTGGCTGGAGGTGCAGCTGTTGGTGTACAGGGGAGAAGAGCAGAGGGGAAAGAATGCAGCCTTAGGGGGAACCGGTGCTGATGGTCCGAGAGGCTGAGACATGTTTCCCCAGCTTCACGTGCTGCTTCCTGTCATACAGGAAGTCTGTGATCCACTTGCAGGTGGAGTCGGGCACGTGCAGCTGGGAGAGTTTGTCCTGCAGCAGAGACGGGATGATGGTGTTGAAGGCAGAGCTGAAGTCCACAAACAGGATCCTGGCGTAGGTTCCTGGGGAGTCCAGAGGCTGGAGGATGTAGTGGAGGGCCATGTTGACAGCATCGTCCACAGACCTGTTGGCTCTGTAGGCAAACTGCAGGGGGTCCAGGAGGGGGTCGGTGAGGGACTTCAGGTGGGACAGGACTAGCCGTTCAAAAGACTTCATGACTACAGAGGTCAGGGCGACGGGCCTGTAGTCATTGAGTCCTGTGATCCTGGGCTTCTTGGGGACAGGGATGATGGTGGAGGCCTTGAAGCAGGCCGGTACGTGGCATGTCTCCAGGGAGGTGATCTTGATGAGCTTCTGACGCTCGTTTAGGTGGCCCGCCTTCCGGATATATCTCCCCCTCCACCACTCTCACATAATTGATTTGCAACAGATTTCTCAAGGATCTTAGAGAGGAAGGGACAATTAGAGATAGGTCTGTAGTTTACCAACACCTCTGGAGCAACAGTAGGTGTCTTAAGAAGAGGTTTAAATGAAGCTTAGGCGAAAATTCAGTCAGGAAGACTGGACAGGCTGTGCCGTTCCCATCAGAGGGTACAGAACCAGTACCACAATAAGCAAGAAGCACAAATTAGTGCTTTATTAAGAGCCCTGGCAGCAAACACTCGACATGTGGTTAGGGGGTTACCGTTCGCTCTGTGAGGGAGCGACAAACACACTACCAGGAGAGCGCTGCACCCCGACGTGTTCTGCCCAGCTACTCCGGGCCATCGAGGACGGACATCACCGCCACCCCCAACGCTGGGAAACACGAGCTATTCCGTCCACAGCGAGTAGCACCTCCACGTTGAGAACGCAGCTCTGCCGTCTACCGAGACGTTAGTTGCGCGGTGTAATGTAATGTACACTCAGAGGTGGCAGAAGCTAGACTCCTACAGGGCTGAACTACAGGAGGACTAGTTTTACAACCAGTACCGTCGAAGAAATAAAAGGAGAGAAAGAGTGGAAGAGAGAAGCGCTTCAGAGTGTGACGTATTAATCGTTACTTTGGGTAGTTTGAGCTTCTAATTTTTCGGGCTGAAAAGGATCCACTGCGGGTGCAAGGGTGAGGATAAGTGCTGCTCAGGTGCCTTATTGCTTTTCTAATACGGTGCCAGCGAATTATACATATGAAGTAAATAGCGGCAGCACGATCACATTTCGGTAGCCTAGAGAAATGGTCCCAGCACGTGCAGGTAACTAAAGGCACGGGGCATCGAGGCTCGCCTGCGACATCTGCTTAACTATGAGCCCGTTCGGGCACGTGAACCAACATCGCAGCCACGGGGCTTCTATCTCCCGATATTCACGTTGGGTTTTAACCAGCGCGGCTAGCTCGTCCGTTTTATTTGCCAAAGACCTCACGTTCCACATTAAAATCACAGGCACGGATGGCTTGTGTTTCCACCTTCTTGCCTTCAGCTTGGCTCCAGCTCTGCAACCCCGACGTCTTCAACGAAGCTCTTCGGGGATCTCATGCTTCACTCCGGGCAGCAGTAGAGGCCCGCTCAGCGATCAGCTGAACGCTGTGGAACCTTGGAGAAGATGGGCTACAGCAGCAGAAGACCACCCCGGGTGCCCCTCCTGTCAGCTAACAGGCTCATCACAATGAGACAATAGAAGATTGGAAAAACGTTTCCTGGTCGGATGAGTCTCCATTTCAGCTGAACATCCAGATAATCAGAATATGGAGTAAACTACATGAGAGCACGGATCCATCCGGCTTGTATCAACGCTTCAGGCTGCTGCTGGTGTAATGGTGTGGGGGGTATTTTCTTGGCACACTTTGGGCCCCCAAGTACCAGTTGAGCATTGTTGAAATGCTGCAATCTACCAGAGTATTGCTGCTGACCATGTCCATCACTTTGTGACCACAGTGGGATGTGCTGCAACAGGAGATTCATCATAGATCTGCAGCAACTGCGTGATGCTATCATGTCAATGATACCAACATCTGTGAGGAATGTGTCAACATCTTGTTGAAAGTTCTGATTGAGGCCAAGACTTTAACCATCAAGGCATATTTGGCAGCCATTACAGCCCAACGTATTAGTTTTGACAGATAGACAGTGGGTCACCACCGTTGGTTCCAATTGATTGGTAGGCCATGTAAACACTGCAGGCATCTTCCTACTGTACGAAACACTTTCTCCTGTGAACCATTGGGTTAACTGGAGTTAAGAACAACATCCTTTTGCTTGCAATTTAAGTGGGCTCTGTGCGTGTTGGGCCTTGTGCCACATGATGATTTTATAGATTGGATATCCTGGCACATTCAGTCCCATGTGGGTTCCTTTCAGAGCGTAGCTCCTCACTTGTGAAGCAAAGAGTCGATTGACCAGGAGTCACTCCTTTCCCCATTGAAAAGAACATGACCCCGGGTCCTGTTTAACAGAAGCGTCTCACCAGAACAGCCCCCTGGCTCTTGAAATGAGGACACAGTGAACTGGCACTAGGCATTACCATTGGCACCGTCTTGTTTTTGGCATATGTGCGGGGTACTGAAGGATATGCAGTTTATGAATAGCACATAGTGGTAAAAATAAAAAATAAACAGGTGTGTGACACTTGGAGCGGCTTAACAATGTTGCTAGATTGGACCTGCTGTTATTGACCCACTCATCGCGACCAGCGTCTTCTGAAGCCTGACTAGAGCTGCTCTTCAAGTTTGTAAGGCATCTTTATTCAAGCTGGTACCATATATACAACAATACTTAGTTGATGAGACTGGACAACATTAATAACGGACTACAATCAAATGCCATTCACTCAACAGCTTCAGTTCATATAGAATAGAATCATGACAACAAATTGTTTGCTTGTGTATGAAAATGGGATTAAGTCTCATATTAAAAATTCCTGAATAAAGATTTTTCAGTCTTGTCAAGATATCGTCTGAAAACATTCCTTACACCGATATGAACGAGTGGACGTGAGGACAGCGCCCCCTGCTGTCCACTGAAGGCTGTTATTAGGGCGTCCAGCACAGTGCATCGACTCTCAGAGAGCACATCTGTCCGTTTATACAGCTTGTGCATCGGAATGCCGGGTTACTGCTGTGGTTCCAAAAGGAGCAGCCTTAAAGAAAAGCGCGTCTCCCATGGCAACAGAGGGCAGTGTTAATGAACAACGGTGTCTTCAGTGTGAAAACCGGAGTGCTGTTTTCAGTCCCAGTCGGCTCCAGGGATCCAGGTTTCTAGCACAGATTGTGCCTCGGCAGGCGCAGCGACCGCGGCGTCCTTCAACCTTCTCGGACTTTGGCAGCGAGCGCGGAGTTCTCCTGGCGAATGGCCTTGTAGTCGTCCAGAATCCGCTCCAGGTTAGCCACAGTTTTACTACCGTTTTCAGTCTCAATCTGTGGACAATTCAAGATGCCATTGACAAATACTTCTGTGGAAATACAACTGGTCCCGTACACAGACACCAAGCCAATCAAGTGGTTACGAATAGAACATGGACAGTTTTAAATCAGTTGAATGTCCGATGATTCGGAAGAATCAAAAGTGTTCAGAAAAATGTAGAAAGATTTTTCTCAATTTCCCACAGTGAATGTGTTTATCTCACGTCTACGTAATGAAGTCGGATTCTCTTTTACTGTTGATTTCCATCAAACGTCCGTATACGGTTTATGATGATAATAATGTTGTTGTTGTATTATTGTTGTGTTTAGCTATATTTAGGAAACCTGACATGAAACACGACAGTAGGAAAAGATATATTCTTTTTTTGTGCCTCGGCTGTTTAAAAGAGATTAAAAGGGTTAAGTTCCATTAGCAAGGAGATAATGGTGTGGAACAGCCCAAACGGGACCCCCTACTCTGAGAGCCTGGCTGGTCATTGCTGAAAATATATGCATTATGGAAAAAAATACTTCCAGTTGTACTACACAACATCGTACAGCTCCTTGTGTACTGGACAAACCGATGAAAGTGATGTTGATCTTCTCATCTCAATCGAAACAAACGAACAAGTAGCAGTGTTCTGATGGAAATCCTACCTGCTCTTCTAGATCCCGAATCTCTCTCAGGATTGTACCGGTGTCTTCGATGGTTTGGATCAACTGATTACAGTTCTATCATAAAAGAGAGGAGATCACATGTAACATGTTCTCTGATCGCAGCAGATGGGAAGCGGAGAAACAGGAGCACGTACTTCGTGCAGCGCAGCCAGGTACTTGTATGATTTGCGGACGGATTCATCTTTTTTGGCATCCTTCAAATAATGAAAAAATGAATGAATTAAATAGTCCTTAGGATTTAAGAGTGCATATAGTCTGTTTTTTACAAAATTAACTTCATTTAACTCCATGAACATGAAGCCCTTCATGCAAAACATCCTCTGCTACCTTGAAGACCAGCTCATCAGTGACCGCAAAGGTTCTGTCCAGCTTTCCGGTCAGGCTGTTGATCTCTTTCTGCAGCTCCTTCGTGTCCGACAAAATCTGCCAGGACGGCGAGAACAGTGATGAGGGGAGTCGACAGCTGATCCACAGCTCGTGCTTAAGGCCAAGACATCAATCCATTTCTCATCAAAAACACACCGTTCGTTTTGTCATGAATACTTCTAAAACCATTTTCTGAATGAGTGAAGATATCAACCAAATACGTTGTGGCATATTTAAACCCTTAAAGCTAAATGTACGTATGAGATATTTACAGCTCTGTACCTTGGTAATTTCCTCCTTCTGCTTCTGGATATTGTTGACGATCTCGAGGATCCTCTGCGTGTACGCGGAGCGGGACGCGTCCTGAGGAAGATTCTCCAACTCCGTTACCTACGTCAGAAAAGAAGAGACACCAACAGTCAAACACACATTCGGCACACTGAGCAGTGATGAAACACACCTGATCATGCTGCCCAGCTACAAGCCCGTGTAAAGATGTAAGGAAATACACACACCTGTGCTAAGAAGATGAACTAAAAACTTTCAAAAGAACGTAAATTCAGTTGCTTACCAGTTGTTTGTAGATTTCTTCCTTCCTTTTGGCCTCCTCTGTAGACACACGGATCTTATCATGCAGAGACTTCATTTCAGACAGCTTCCTGGACGACTCCAGCTGAGGAAGATGGAGACCAGTGATCAGAAACACGAGTGTTTCCGCTGGAGCCGATGAAGATGCCGCTTACATCTTGGTTGCTGCAGATCTCTTTGAGTCTGCGGTGCTCGTCGATGAGTGGAGCGCGGTGCTTCTCCCACTGGGAGGCCAGGTTCACCACTCGATTGGCGCTGGCCTCCACCAGCGCCTGGAGGAACAAACAAGCACACACACGTTTCCACTGCGTCCTGCTGGCTTTGATAAGCGGCCTCCAGCCGGCGGCCGTCTCACCTGAAGCTTCAGTAGATTGTTGTCTGCGTCTGGCAGCAAGTCGATCGCTTTCTTCTTCAGCTGCATCTTCTCCTCCTTTTCAGAGTTACCCAGCTCTCTCTGCTTCAGCTCGTCCAACACCTGGAGATAAGAACAGTCACATAGGAGAGGCAATAACCAAATGCATCAGTGCAAAGTCCTCTCGCTTACAGAAACACTAGCCCAAAGTCTAAAACACACACTTCCCTCCTGCTTGTTGTGCAATTTATCAGATTATTTTGTTTTTGAGCTGCACTTTCTCTGCCACAATGGAACCAGATGGCTCTCAACCGTTCAAAGTGCCCAAAAAAATATATGAAAAACTCAACAGCAACGTCTTTGTTCTTTTCTTACTCAAGAGAATCCAGATTTTATTCCTCCGTTTCATGTAGGAACGTTTCTCTGTATCACAATTTCTACATGAAACAGGTCGACCAGCTGTGGTTTGTATTTCGTGCACCTGGTTGTCTACGTCGTTGCTTGTCTGCGTGTGCTACCTGTGCATTAGTGACCCTCATGTGCTTCATGTCTGCGGCTAGCTCTTCAAATTCACTGCAGAGGTGCTGGAACTGCTGCTGGAGGGAAAGCTGCTCCTCCTGCTGACGGAGCTGGACATCACTCTCAGACTGGTGGCCAGCAGGGACGCAGGGGCTGGTCACTGCTGCAGCCGGCTGCTGGACAGACAAACGGCAGTGGAAAGGATGAAGAACATGCTGTATGAAAAGGTACGGCACAGGTTTTTCACTTCTACTTCTTTACATTGCATTACGCATATTCTGTGTTTCCTCACCTGTGTGAAGGTGAATTTCTGTGTGTGGGTGAAGTTGCTCCCCTTGGCCAGGATGTGGTCGGAGGGGGTGGAGCCTCTAAAGGCCTGCAGTAGGTCCGACAGGTCCGAGGTGGAGCGAGGACCAAAGTCCCCTTCAGCAGAGGGCAGCGCAGCAGAATGCAGCTGCTCCTCGATCCGTTTACGCAGCCGGATCAGTTTCCTGGAGCGATACTCCTGTTCCACGACCAGACAAACGCGTCAAACAGGCACTACAGCTTCTATCTTCTAGCATAGCGGAGGAGCGTATGCATAACGGGTTCACCTCTACGACCTCTACAGTGTTTTCCCTACCAGATACCAAAGCACACAATGTGTGGCCACGTTAATAATAGTGCAATATTGAGAAGACCATTTCATTTAATAATACAGTTGATGTAGAGATATACAGTATGCAGATTTCTACAGGTTTCCCACTGTCTGTAATAGTAAGCAGCACAGCACAAACACACAAAGCCCGTACCTGAGGTGTGAGACGAGACAAAAGTCCCTGACTGTTCCACTCGTTGTCCCACTCCTGAGCAGCACTCAGCTCGGCCGCGTGCTGCTCCAGAATGGACGCCGCCACAGAGGCATGATGGGAAGGCTGGGCGGTCACAGGGGGAAGGATTTCTCGCTGGTAGTCCTGTACCTCTGAAATGACACAGACAGACACACAAACTGAAGAAGTGAACATTGTCAGCTTAAGGCCGCCGCGTGTTTCTGCGTCTTCACGTGTCACGCGCTGGTTTCACTTCCTGGTTGTAAAGTCCTGCGTGTGTTGCAGAGCGATTCACCTCCAGAACAACAGGTGGAGTCACGTGTTTTGTTGAAGACGACCTGGAGAGTCACGTCTTTGTGTGTGGAAGTCGCTGGTTGCTTTATTTATTGATCATAGACTTTATTGCCCCGTGCATCCACACTGCTGCTTTTCATCACGGACACATACGCATAAACTAGGCTTTAGTCTTCAAAGCTGTGCTCTCTCCCTGCATTCCCGAAACAATGCACTCATGTCAGCTCACATTCCTGCATTCTTCATTTAAACCACTGACGAGTATGAAACTAATACTTTGTCAACATATTATCATTATAGGAGTTCATTAAAGTTGCAATAATAGATTTTGTCCATCTGCAAATATTTAATTTGCCAACAGTGAAGGAAAAGACAAATAATGCTGGTACAGTAGCAACCTGTCAATCATACGAATCACGGGTATGAAGCATACCCTGCTTCATAGTTGGACTGTAAATAGCTGTTTTTAACATACAGGGATACATTTGAAGAGCTGCATGTTTTGGCGGCTCCACGTGGCTTCAGTGAAATCACGCAGCGTGCGCTGATCTGCAGTAAGAGACCTACCTCTCAGCGGATTCTTTCCTGGGCCTTTAGAGCAGTGTGGCAAACTGAGAGGTTGGGCATGGAAGCAGTGCAGAGCCACGGGACTCTGAAGAGGGAAGAAGGTCAAGAGCTGGTCAGAAAGCAGCAGACTCTCTCTTACGGCTACGTGTTATATTAAACGAGCTAGTAACATGCATCCTGAGGCCGAGTTCAAGCTCAAGACCGAGACATTTAACTATCCCTGGGAACGTCCCGTCCTAGACGCTTCCTACTGATTATATGCAGATAAGTAAATGCAGGTTTCACTTTGGTCTTATATAGCATTAATACCAATATAAAAATGAGCTTTAGAAGAAATCATGCATTAGAGCTCTCTGTGGTTTGCAACTATTCATTATTATATTCATAGTAAATGTTTTATTCATACATTTTAGAGTGAGGAAGTTGTTTAGCATAATAAATATGCCAAGCTGTATATGTGTTTTCAGAAGATTCAGAAACGCTACCTGTGTTTCAGCGTGCAGGGGCAGCCGGCAGTTGGGAGGCAGCCAGGGAACGGCGAGCTGAGCTTTAATGGCAGCAGCGATGGCTCTCTGAAGGACCACCGATTTACCTGCAGAAAGACGCTCTGGATGGAAACATTCCTGATCGTGCCCACATTCGTACAGCGGAAACAACACTTCCTAATTTCAATGTGATCGTTACACTTTACCTTCATGGTACAACGCTGTCAACGTTTAGACCCATCCACCAGGTTTTGTTAACCCCCCCACAAAAAGCTTTCTTGTTTAGCTGCCATCTTCGTTTGGGTGGAGGGGGTCAAACTCTACTTTAGGATTATGACTCACACTCACGTTCAACAAGCATTGAGCGAATACTTGATTCGGTTATATATTCAGGATGCAAAGCAGGATCAGAGTATTCATCTATGTGTAACAACCTAAGCACTGTACTTATGGAAGATCGTTGTACCTGTCGGCTGGTCTGAGGCCTCTGCCCTCTCTCTGGGCAGCTTCTCCACCAGGAACATGAGCAGGGACCGGATCTCTGGCTCATTGCTGTATAGAAACGTCTGGTAGCCAATCTCTCCTTTATAACCAATGTCCTGCAACCCAATAGTTTGACATACAAGGAACTGCTGAGGAAATACAGGCAGTGATTTGGTGATTTCATGGAGCTGCTACTTATAAGGACACATCTGGACTTTGCCCACAACTATCCATACTTCCAAATAAGTAACCTTAAGAGTCCTGGAAAAGTGGAAACCAATAAAAGAAATCGTACATTTTCTGGCCGTACGTAGTCTGTCACTATAACAGGCCGAGCTTCTGGTTCAGACGGATTCAAGGAGCCAAAGAAAGACGTTATTGTTGGAGCCATAATGCGGTTTGTCTGTTTAAATCTACCTTAGAGGGAACGCTGGGTGAATTCAGAGGGGCATCTATGACATTGAGCACAAGATGTGAGAGTGCTTAGTGATGAAGCTGAACGGACTGAGCCTGATGAGACTTATCTCGCCGTGTTGGTATCATGTTATGTTACATGTATAGTGTGAATGGATCAACAAATCAAAAATAGATACAGCGCATTGGACAAGGAATTGCTTCGTAGCCTAGAAACTAGTGGTGTGACGATTCATTTTAACAACGATTGGATTCGCGATTCATGGACGATCTGGGTTAATTTAGAACGATTCCATTCCATTCAGTGACTTGAAATCGATTCAGTAACTTTACTGGACAGTGCAGGCAAAGTTTCCGAGATCCCTGTTGTTTCTTGTAAGGAAATCAGGTTTAAATTAATTATGGATATTATAAACAAGCAAACAACAATTAATGGCAGATGTATCAACCTTTTATTTGAATCAAGTGCCATTTTCAATGTAAACATTACACAATAATTACACAATGTTTGGATCAATTTACAGAACCCCGGATTTTCAACCACATTGTAGGGTCGCATGTCTTACTGTGATGGTGAGTTTGGTGCTGGCGAGGCCTGAGGCGTCTGCAGAGCTGGAGTTACCTGCTGCTGCTGCAGCGGTGACGCTGCTAGAGGTGCCTGACTGTCGGCGTGTTGTTTAATCCCACGGCGCCTTAGTGGAGGCCGGAAAGATTCGTCGTGTTTCCGTGATTTTTATTTGTCTTCTACATATTCTACAAACAGCGAGCGACTTATTTAGAACACCTCCGTGTTTGCAAAAGCCCAAATGTTTCCACTGGATCGATAAGTTGGTTTGTAAATGTCTCGCTCGCAGTCGTCTCCTCCACGCTGTGTGTTGTTGTTGTTCAGAGTTTATCACGGCTCCGCTGCGTACTGATGACAATCGATTATGCCATACCATTATACCATTTCAATCGATTGAAATTTAGTTCATCTCGAGTGAAATTAGATGCGGCTGAAAGCTCAAGAACAACCCAGTAAGTGGACTTTGAGGTCAGAAATCAACAGATTCTCGTCTTAAGTGGCAGTCTGTGGCAGTCTTTCCCAGTCAGTGTGTTTACATGATGGTATGATTGGAATCTTTGCTTAGTGGGACTATGATATCTTTCGGGGGGAGGTGCTATTATCCCAATATACATGGCAGTGAATAAATCCAATCATTGGCCGAAAGCATCCGATACGATAGGTGGCGCTGTTTTCATTACAACTAGTTGGGATACAGCCATTTCCGCTTGACCGCTACCAACAACAACAACATCAACATGACGAGAAAGATGGCGAACAGAGAGGTGAAGCTACGTCCCTCTACTGTCTGTGCATGATGTTAATAGGAGCACAGCGAATGCGAATGGCGCTATTGGCTGATTTGATAACGGAGAGAAAAGGCCAGTTCCTCATCCGATTCACCGTTACATGCCGCAATAGTCGAACTACCAACCGGATCGGATGGAGTTATCCAGGGGTGTTAGTCGGATCGTAGTCGGACCGCACATAGTCGGACAAAGGTGTTTACATGAAACGGATCATTCGATTTCAGTCCGACTGAGCCGGTTATTGGAATCCATGTAACCACGCTGAGTGTTACTGCTCCGTAGACATCATGAAGGACATCATGTCAGTCCACATGCAAAGAACTGTGTGCGTACACTAAGGGGGGCAACGGTCTTACCACACAATGTACATTAAACCTCCAGCTGAGCTCAGCGTATCGGAGCATCCTTCTGTTCTGGTTCACACTGTTACCAAAGGGTCTGATGGAGTGTGGACCACTGGGGTCGGAGGTGTCTCACCTGACAGGCCTGCGCCAGGCTCGTGCCCAGCCTGAAGCGGGCAGACATGCCCGGAGGGAGGGATGTGGGCAGCGGGCTGCCCAGGCCCCGGATCGATCACCCGGATGCATCGGACAACCGCCTCCACGATGAGCTCGCCGGTGAAGTGTTTGACGCTGGCCGTGTCCTCGCTCACCTCCCTGCGGGTCGCACATTGCGCGGGTTCAACCTTTGCCTCGAACAACTGGCGTCATGTGATGGACGTGACGTTTCATGGACGCGTATTGCTAACTGACACACGCATTAATAGGTCAATTCAACCACTCGCATTGTACAATACAAGCTTGCTGGTACTTACGTGCCGACTTGTTTGAGGGCGTGAATCAGAATTTTGTCAACTTCCTCCATCGCTGAGGTTTCTCTGTGGGTATCAACGTTAGCTAACTGACAGGACTCTGACGGAACATCTGGTGCCAGCGAGGCTACGTGTTAACACCGAGTTAGCTAATAGCCGTGAAAGCAGGCTAGAAAACTAGCATTTCATCTTCTGTTAGCTCGTTCCTGAATTAGCTAAGAGTTACTTTTTAATGACCGAGGCTGCCCCGACTTCACTCACACAACCCACGACGCGCCTCCGCCGCGGCAGCGTCGCTGCACACAAGCGTTTGGTAAAATGGCCATTTTAGCGTTTCATAGAAAAGGACCGTGACCGAAGCAGAGCCTTCTATCTGCTGGAAACTAATCTGACATTTGTGTGGCTTGTTCAGAGTGGAAATGAAGTAATAAGGGAACCGAGCCGTGGTGCGCTGGGAAGTAGAGTTGTATCTTCATGTATTCTCAGGCAGAACAAGTGAAAACCGAGCCATCTAGAACCACACTTCCCATCATGCAGCGGGAGCGGCTATCTCGTGACCGGAAGACGCTGGAAGGCTTCCGGGTGGAGTGGATGGGATTACGACCAAATGGGATTCATTCACAGCAATTGACACGAAGTAAACAATATCACATTAGTTGTATATTCTGTAATCACTTTTTGTTCTGTTACTTCCCCATTTTTAATATTTAAAACTAGGTTAATGTAAACGCTTTATGAAATGTGTTCCTTCTTATTATTATTATAATTATTATTTCCTGCTGTGTTGTTTGTCTTGTTGTCCATTGTCTCATTGTCTTAATGTACAATGTTATCCAAGTAAGTGTTCCTGATTCCTGATTCTGTCAAACTCTGCGTAGTGCTGTGTGAAGCACAGGGGTCCATCCTCTGAAGTCAATTAGTATTTAAATCTAGTAGTGGTGGGGGTAGAAATAAGCATTCCCTAATGGCAATTGGTCGTGGCTAAAGCTGCGCTGCCCACAAATGTCTCACGTCTCTGCCAGTTGTTGTCTACAGGGGGTCTGCGTCTTCAGAATCAGAATTGTATTTATTATTTATTCATTAAATATAACATGAATCAGATCGCGTTTATGCTCACGTCTAAAGAGCGCAAAGCTCCAAACTCTGGTTTGGTCCACCATCTGCTTGGTCCAAGCAGGGTCCCTGCTCCATCTCGCCATCAGTTTGGGGGTCCTTGGCCTGAAAAACGCCCCTGACCCCTGGTCTACGGAGTTTGACTTCTCAGCCGCCACCTCGGAGATTTTAGATTTCAGAACTTTCCTCAAGGCTTCCAACCACCCACCGTTCAAATAGAGAGAGGCTTCATGCTTCACCTTTTACGTGACACACATTTATTTCTATTTCTCTTTTAATATATGACATATGGATTTTTTGAAAGCAGGACTACAGATGTAAACACTTCTTTCAGCATGGATGTGGCGGTGAGGTGGGGGCGGGATCCACGCATGTCCAGCAGGTGGCGGTAGTGCAGGTGTGAACCGTCCGTCAATTCAAAGAAGAAGAAGAAGATCACGAAACACAAGCGAAACGGCTGGTGCCACCGCTGCCCATCATGTCGGCGTAGAAGGAAAACAAAACCCACGACAGCCTCCCTGCTGCCAAAAGGAGTCTATACAATGGCCGGAGGAGAGGAGGAGAGAGGGGTGGTCCGTGTCAAAGTCAAGGTAGGGGATGATGGTTTAACCAACAGCCCGGTAACGTCCGGTAGCTGAAGACAGACCGTCTGGTCCGAGGCTTCCAGCGCGCCACAAGACGTGTTGTTTATCGACAGCGTTTGTTGTCACCATCATCATTCATCCCATTCGTCGCTTTATTTGCCCCCTAATTTCACAGCAGCGGCTAATTATAACTGACACTGGTACCTTCAAAGCCCGAATAGAACACAGTATCCAGAACGAGCCTTACGCTAGACCGATAGCAGCTGACGTCACCTGTCTGCTCAGCAAATGCGTGCGTGCGTGCACTGCGTGACGTCACATGCCCGAAGAAAAAGCCTTTTGTGCCTTCTATTTCACCTGCTTGATTGCTTTACTGAATATTGATGAGTAACATCAAATAAGATACGATGCTAGGATTATGTCCGCAGGTGGCACTCGCACCCGTCCGCCCGAAACGACTACATCTATCTATATATATATATATATATATATATATATATATATAAATATATAAACGTGTAGAAAGGAGTTTTTCCTTCAATGATGTGATGGTCCTGAGACCATCACATCACATGTGGACCGGTTGTAAAGCCTTTGGACAATATAAAACATCATTTAATACTTTTGTTATCATGTTTATTTCAACCACCAAACCCATTCCTGCAGTAAAGAGCCAGCATGTTTTCATTGTGTAGTGCACATTAAGAATGGCTCAATATTGCTGCATGCTGTTGTCCAATGAGGATCAATTATTTTCTTCTAACTGCCTACATTGTCTATTTTGTTTACACCCCCAACATGTTTTCCCACAGTATCCTGATTATTTGCGATATTGTATTTCTCAGAAATGTGATGGCGTGCTTCCTGTGGAATTCCGCTCCTTTGCTGTTGATCCCCAGATCACGTCACTGGAGGTTCTGCAGCACATCCTCATCAGAGCCTTCGATCTGAACGGGTAAAAACCATCCCCTTCGCCCACCTGTGGCACAGACGCGTTACGTGTGCGTCATTTGCCTGTTTTTTGTCTTTCAAACCAGGAGGCGTAATTTCGGCATCAGCTACTTGTCTCGAGATCGGAGCGAAGCTGAAATGTTTCAGTCGCTGCTGTCCGACGGGGATTTGGATGTGGCATTTGTCAGTGCTGCCAAACCACATCTGCAGCTCAAGATGGACATAAAACCTTCAGAAGACAGTAAGAACCCCACTGGTCCTTGAGGCACGCGTGAAGTGAAATATGCTAAACCAAATAAACAAATCCAAAGTTTATCCGACGGCTCGCCAAGTGTAAACGGAGAGCTGCTGGAGTCCAGAAATATGGAAATGAGTTTGCATTTATGCACTTTAGTTTCCCTTGTGTCAAAGTTTGTGTTTTTGGTTAGATGCCTGGAATAAGAGACAGTGAGATCCTCCTTGTGGCGCTGTCACGCAGCGGCGAGTCTGTGCCGGGCGTCACAACAGCCAGCTGAGTGGGCGGAGCTACATTTGACCAGATCGGCCGTTGTTTGTGCCCGAAAGTCACTTCTGTGATTTTAGTTGAGACACCTGAGTACTTCTTTGTTTCTCATTCATTCAAGTTTGATTTTGCAACAAAAACCGGCAAAACCGAAGATATCATCAGACGTGGATTTTAATTTTATAATTTTTATATGAATAGGAATTTAAATGATAGTGAAATCAATATTTTATTTTCATTATTTTATCTGATTATGGTAAATTACTATAAAAGTATCAGGTCTGTGGTTCACACAAGCTGAAGAGGTTTTAACGTTTTGCTCCACAGAATAAATGAGGTCAGTAAAAACCTGTGGTTTGATTGGCTGAAGCTTCGCCCCCTGGTAGTAGATGGATGTTTGATTGGTAGCGTTTGAGTTGTAGAAGATGGAGGTATCCCTGAAATAAATGAATGGAGTCTGGTGTTTGTTCTTTAACTGCAGGTCCTGTCATGGAGGATTGGGACATCATAAGCCCCAAAGAGGTGATTGGCTCTGAGCAGCTCCTCGCAGAGAGGACCCGGTCTTTGGCGAATGCAGCTCTTCCATTCACCCAGTCGCTACTTTCTCAGGTCCCGTCACCTTCTTCTTCATAGCTTCCACAGTCAGTTGGATCTTCTACCCTCTGTTGGTGCCGGTCTTAGCTGACTGGCCTGTTCCACTTATTCAGGTGGGCCGCACCTTGTCCCGATTCCAGCAAGCCTTCAGCTGGTCTTATGGCGAAGAGATCAAGCCTTTCAAGCCCCCTCTGAGCGACGCAGAGTTCCACCATTACCTGAACGGCCAGGGTCAGCTGACGCGCCCTGAGGAACTCCGACTGCGCATCTACCACGGGGGCGTTGAGCCTTCACTGCGCAAGGTACCTGTGTTCTTAATCAGCCCACAGATATCGATCTCACACAAACACGGCTGACTACGTTGAATTGGTTGCAATTTCTAGTCTGCGTGTCAATTCTTTGTTCTTACTGGATTCTAGCTGTGATTACTGGCATAGAACGTCAGTAAGAAGAGAAGCAGAATGTGCTGTAAGCAGAAAGCACATTTTCAGTAGACTTGGCCTGTTATTAATATTGTTTGTCGGAAATGCTGATATTCCTTGGAATTATTGACATGGCTTTTCCTGCACACGCAAAGCTCTACACGCATCCTTTGATAGATTACGTGATGTCCTGTTCTGGTGCTGATGAGTAGAGCATCGGGTTAACTGCTGCAGTTGCTGATGTGGTGTCAGGTGGTTTGGCGGTACCTCCTGAACGTCTACCCCGACGGACTGAGTGGACAAGAACGAATGGACTACATGAAGAAGAAGACGAGGCAGTACGACCAGCTGAAGGGGGAGTGGACGGGCCGGGTCAACCACGACGACCTGGAATTCATCCGTGGCAACGTCCTGAAGGACGTCCTGAGGACAGACCGGGCTCATCCTTACTATGCAGGCTCGGAAGACAGTCCACATTTGACGGCCCTCACGGACCTGCTCACCACCTTTGCCATCACACATCCCCAGGTTTGTAGAGATGTTTGACAGTTTGTGAAGCCCCTTGTTAAAATGTCCATATGTTTCCATAATGCAGATGTTTGCAAAGAGCAGCCTCGCCAGGGGGATTTGCTTACAGCGTAGAGAAATAAGATAATAACAATAATAACACAATACATGTAAAAATGAAGTAGTCAGCATTACTTCAAAGGCCAATTGGAAGAAATCTAAAGAAAGAACCAACTTTGATTTGATTATTCCTAACCACTATTCCTCTGTGCAAAACGCCACGGGCCAATTTAGGAAAAACAGTGGTCTGATTCTGGCCTCCCATGATCACAGGAACTGCTATGCGTTAGCATTAATGCTGCATTTACACTCCATGCAACGCTCTCCTCTGGTTTTCCATTGGCAAACATCAAAACACGGCAGGTCACTCATTGGTCCGCGAGAATCTACACCAACACATGACGGGACGTCCTGCCCTACCTCGCCACTCCGCTGACTTGAGGGCGCTCCTCGATGAAATCAACCCACTGCATATGTGTCACAACAATAAACTAGTTCAGTTCAATTGGATTGTAAATCACAAATTGGCATTCGGGGCTTTACAATCTGTTCATGCAGCATCCGCTGTCCCAGGACCCTCACACCGGCTCTACTCCTAGCTGTCCGTGTACTGCAGTGGCAAACAAGCCAAGAAAAGAACCGGGTACTGCTGGGGAGTCGAGGGGAACCATTCCACGCGGTGCAAATTCCGCAAAAAGTGCACCTACAATTTAATTATTTGACATTATCGTAACAAAAACACTCCCATGACTATGAAGAGTTTGTCATCAACAGTCAATGGCATCATTTAAGCTGAAAGACACGATGACCGCGTCCTCAAATACCCAAAGAAATAGTTTATCTGTTAATAGATGTGTGAGAGTTGACTTGTACCTGTATGTTTGCACCTCGGGGTGCGCTGGTCCTCGTGGTCTAACTGTCTGCACATTCTCAAGCAGGGGAATGTGACATGTGATCGTGTCAATGTGTTGCTTTTCAGATCTCGTACTGTCAAGGCATGAGTGACATTGCCTCTCCTATACTTGCTGTCATGGACAATGAGGCGCATGCCTTCATTTGCTTCTGTGGAATCATGAAACGCCTGGAGGGGAACTTCCGGCCCGACGGGCAACTCATGTCTGTCAAGTTCCAGCATCTGAAGCTGCTGCTGCAGTACTCTGACCCCGAGTTCTACTCCTACCTGGTGTCCCGGGGAGCCGACGACCTCTTCTTTTGTTACCGCTGGCTGCTGCTGGAGCTCAAGCGGGAGTTTGCGTTCGACGATGCTCTGAGGATGCTCGAGGTAACTTGGAGCTCTTTGCCCCCCGACCCTCCTGAAACCGAAGTGGAGCTCCAAGGGCCGCCGGTGGAACCCGACGGCCCCCCGTCCGGCGCAGACGAGGACAAGGCGGGGGAGAAAGGCCCCGGGGGTGAGGCGGAAGAAAAGGAGAAGCAGCGTAAGCGACACATGCTGAGGCCTTCAAGAGAAGAACAAGATAATGCCGACAACGCTGTCCTCGCAGGAACAGACCCGACAAACGCCGGCGCTGCAAACGGGAGCGAGAGGCCACACTGTGCCAATCCTCCGGTTGAGAGGAAAACCAGTTTTGGGGAGTTTAAATACTACACTGCCCGGAGTGAAGACAGTTTTCATGCGGAGGACGCGGAGCGGCCACATGGTCTCAAGTCCGTGAGAAGCGTCCCGCGGCGCCAGTCCACCGCTGACAGCGAGGAGGACACGGGAGAAAGAACGCCTCTCATTAACAACTGTACCAATGGCTTCTCCCCGATGCCGTCGCCTCCTCTCACCTCCGGTGGCCGGCCCATCCGGAAGGCTGGTCCCTCTGCCTACCCCACGTCCCCGGCTTCACCCTCCAGCTGGCCCGGTGCCTCTCCAGACTCTCCTTCAAAGTCCACATCCCGGGCAACCACCACTGGGAGTGTGGACCTGCTAAGGACCGTCCCAAGGGCGATGACCTCCTCGGCCCAGACGCTGGGCAGCACGGGCATTAACTCGCCCACCACCCCCACAGTGAAGACAGCCGCTGCGTCTCCGACCCACAACCGGTGCCTGCTCTCTTCACCCATCTCGTCCTTCGGGAGACGCCCTTCGCTGTCTGGCAGCAGGTCGTCCCCCAGCACCGCCGCCAACACTCCCAGTTCTCTGAAAGCCGAGACCAGCAGCATCAAGCCGTGCGCCCTGCCGCCTCCGCAAGAGTTCGGCAAAGGCAATCCCTTCATGCTGTTCCTGTGCCTGTCCATCCTGCTGGAGCACCGGGACCACATCATCAAGAACAGCTTGGACTACAACGAGCTGGCCATGCACTTTGACCGCCTGGTGCGGCGCCACAACCTGAGCAGGGTGCTGCAGCGGGCCAAGGCGCTGTTTGCAGACTACTTGCAGAGCGAGGTGTGGGACTCGGAGGAGGGGGATGAGGTCAGCTCGGACTCCCCGACCTCCGCTGCCGGTGGTCCACACTCGCCGTCTTCGACCGCCTCTGCGCGGCCCGTGTGCAGCCCCTCGGCGTCGCCCCCGCCATTGTCTCCCAACTCCACGTACAACCTGGCCACCACCATAGCCTCCCCAACAGCTCAAGTCTCCCATTCTCCCACGTCCTGATTGCACCACGCTCCCCGTCCCCGTTGGAGGTGTGGACAGTTTTATAGAGCGACATCCGCATTGACTTGTGTTGTTCGTGATCTTCTCATTCTGTATACGCTTGAATACATATTTATATTTCCTTTGATCCCTGAAGGCGCTGTGATGCATGGAATGTTGGACCCGGTGGTTCTGCTGTCAGGCTGTTAAGCCGCTTGCTTCTTCTAACCTTTGTTGTCTTTTTTTATGGGCTTCTTTACAAGCTCCTGTTCCGTCCAATAAGCCACACACATGTCTTAAGTCAAGTTCTGTTGGTTCTTAGCAGCCGGTCAGAAGGTCATGCTAATGACAACACTTGGAGACGAGAGCAGCACGCATGCTGTACTTCCCTGGCCGCCTTGACCCGGTCCGTCACCGCGAACCTTAAAGGCCGAATGAAAGCTGCGTTGACACAACGCGGACGGCGCTGAGGTCACATTGCTCCAGAGGTGTCCAGACGTCTCTGCTGTGCACCTTTCAGCTGTTTGACTGTCTGAACGGGGGAGATGATGCCCCAGTGTTTCCCCAGGTTTACAACCTTGGGCTGGGGGGGAAACGCTGCTCACTGACCACATTAAGAAAAACACCAAATATTTAAAGGGCAACTCCTTTGGTGTTAGACCGACAGAGGAGAGGCCGATTCCCACAGACGGGCTGTTCGGGGTGTAAAGGTGCTCCATGTTCTATCCCAGGACCCGTTAGGACCCCTCAGAGTTCTCCCAGTTCGGCCATGGACACTCGCTCCTCATTTCAATGTGGGCTGGACCAGTTTACCATGCAGGGAAGATTGCATTATGGGAAATGGTGGATTTAGTAGGGTCTCTTGGTCACCTAATGTCGCCTAAGCTTGGGTGCAATAGTGGATGACAAGTTGAACACACCTTCCCGGAGGCGGTCGGGGAACCGGGCGTCTGCTCCACTGCATCAGGACGCGTGATGCCCAGGAATGAGGGTGGAAGCGGAACGGCGTTGCCATGGCGATATACATACCCTCCTTCGTACTGTTTGTGTTGTGCTGTAGCTGAGCTGATGTGTGTTCTTTACCCTGTCATTGTGTTTTATGAGCTTAATCCCATTTCTGCTGTCGCCAAAACCAAACCGTCTGTGGTTAATGTTGCCTCCATGACGACATTTAAGAGAAAGCTTTCCATGATTGTTATTTTATGTTACCAAGTGCACCACGCTACGTGCTGGACTCGCACATTCAAACTACAACAGCAGTTAAGGAAGTACTGTGCAGTATTTCTTGCTTTGTTGGCTCAATATTCAGAGATGCATCAAATTAGCACTTTGGTTCTTGCTGTTTCCCAAAGACTGTCTGTGTGCCGTTTGCCTGAGACATAACGACATACTTCTCTGAATGGGGCAGATTTAATGCACAGCTGCTGGTAGCGCTTACCGACGCTCTCTATTAGTATAATTACTATCTTTACCATCCTTTTTTTGCGCGGTAGACTTTATAAAGAGGAATACCATGTGATGCCACTTGGCAGAAAAAAAAGGTGCGACATATTGGCAGAGAAGTGCCTCACTTGTTTAACGCCTTGGGTTCTATTTCCGTTGGTGCTCTTCACATCTGTCTACATAGACTGTGAGCGGGCAGATGTTCCTGCTCAATGATTGGCCGTCAGACATTGGCTTGGATGGCGTCCTGTGGAATGCGACTGGATTGTTTCAGTGACTGCGTGCATGGTGTTCACTGCAAAGGAAGATTATATATATATATATATATAAAATATACATGAAATGATTTTGTCCGACGTCCGTCTTTGCTCCTATCCGGTATGATCTAGTTGTACGCTGTGGTGGACACCATGCAGGCAAAGGGTCCATCTGGGAGCCGTCCTCACACAACTTGTAACACAAGAAAGCCACCAGTCAGCAACAGTGTTAGTTTATGTTTCCTTTCAAGGTCCGATAATGTTGACAAAGCTCGGCCTTATTTTTTTTTGCACTATGAAAAGTTAAATGAAGGTAGCAATGTTAAACATGAATTACGTGTTCTGAAGGAATCGTGAGCTGAGACGTGCCCCTTTGTAACCGTGCGCCAGAACAAAGTGGTGAAATGTACCTAATGTCATCAAGTTGGTTTATTTGCTTTCACAGCATTGTTTACCAGCAGGACTTTGGTCCTGGTTTCGAGTGGCCTGTGTTGGACTTGCTCAGTCTGTAATGCTGAAGGGTCAACAAGTGTGATGACGCACCTCTAATTGGGAAACCCCTCTTCAACAAGTCAGCAGAGTATCTAAAGCAATTCTCCTGACTCTGGAAACATCCTTAGTATTAGTATTATTATTGTGGTTATTTTGCTTCCATTTGGCCTCCTTTTGTACATCAGTATTTAAGAATCACAAGAACTGCAGTTGGCTCACAGTTTTTCGGCGGGGGTGTACGGACGGGCGCCGTCGGTCCGCTGGTGGGAGCGTGCTGGCCCGTGTGCCGGGGGGGCAGGTCGCGGTGGGGGGACACGGAGCTGGACTAGGAGCTAGCAACATATGCATTTACAATAAGACACATTTGTTTATATCATTAAATATGTGTGCACAAAGTTAAACCTTTTAATTATATAACACACAACCATGTTACGGATTGTATATTGGACACAAATAAATGACAATGCAACCGATTGGGTGGGGATGATTGTGCTTTCTAACTGACTCATTGACTCTGGAGATGTGTTTAAATATTCATTTCACGTTTTCAGTTTAAATATGAAACAAAATGTCATTAACATTTGTGAATGTACACCAAAAGAGTTGAGATGATTTTGAACTGGAACAGGAAATCATCACTACTACTCTTGTTCAGTGGTACCGTTTTACTCCGTCTGCTACTTAATATCATGCAGTACATTTACAGTCTGTCCTCTCAGGACCTTGTGGACTCTTCGGTACTCGTTTTAGTGCTTCACTCGGTTTTGACATTTCCCAAATCATACTTTAAGCAGCAACGTTCATTACATCCCACTAAACTAAAAACGGTCAAGGGATGCAAACACAGAGTAAACTTTGGAGACCATGAATATCGATGTATCCTCAGACCTTTGTGGCAATTTGCTAGTTGGAGGCCACAAACCGGACGGCAGCAACACCATATTCATTTATTTAGTACAACCTGTTGACTCTGTTTGACCACATGTCGATGGCTGATCTCATCTGCGGCTCCATGACCGCCCGCCGCCTCATGGCGGCAGTAATGCTCCCTTCCGTTTGGGGGAAAACGAAGAAGAAGAGGCGTCGCGCGTCTATTTCCGGTTCCGGGTCACTGCTATCCTTCACAAGCAGGTAAAATGTTGACCCGACTGTCGCGGTTCGGGCCGGCTCTCCCGCGGTTGCTCTCAAACGCGCCGGCCCGTTTTGTTTCCCAGTCAAAGCCGTCCGGTGCCGCCGGTTCGACCGCCGTGACCGAGCTGCTTCCGGCCGCGCGGGACGCGGGACACGGCGAGGTCAGCCCGTACGTCAAGGTGAGCGCGTCCCTCAGCACGCAGGCTTCGTAAAGCAGCGCCGACCGGAGGGAGCTGAGCGGATGTGTCATGTACATGACACATAAAGACACACATACATACATGACACATAAGACACATACATGACAACCAGGCCGCCAACTCAACCCGCGGGTACCGGCCGCTCGCAGGTCCGATGCGCTCCGCGTCCTCAACGGCACATGTCAATAAACTGCCGCTATAATTACCTCACGGCGTCGGCGGGGTTCGATCTACATAACGCGATCCAAAGCCACCTGTCCACCGTTGGTCCGGTGATTTTGTGTCGCTTCAGCGTTGATTTGTTGTGATGCGCTTTACTTTATCACAATTGTTTACCGATCATTTTTCTCAGGGTGTCACTTTTTAAATGACTGACTATTGCAACGCTAAACGTGACCTGTCTGGGAAGCATCCAATGAAACCATTTGTCAATAAATGTTCTTCTCTTCTTCCTGCTGTTGGCTCATCCTCGTGTCATGTTGAATATATAAACATGCCATTTAGAAGCAACGTGTGTTTGATCAATCCCAGGTTTGTTTCAACACGCATTATGGAAATGTATTGGATACTAATATAAACAATGTACTTCAGGCTTTTCATAATTCAGGCTCCATCATGTGGCTCAAAGGCAAACTAGAGATGGAATTAAATAAACAACATTTCTGCGCTTTTACCTGGCGGCCCACACACGTGCTCCGGCAAACCGTCTGGTAATGGCGTCTGAAGCTGATGCCTCTCCTTCAATGCTCAGAATCCAGACTACCATGGCTTCTCCAGTGACCCCGTGGTGGATGAGTGGAACATGAGGGTGGGCTTCTTCTTTGGCATATCGGTGGCTCTCGTTATTGGAGGGACCTTTATCCACTATTTACCAGACCACGGGTAAGATGCTTTCTTATTAATATTGTATTGCTGCTTATTTATTCATGCTTTCAGGTTTTCGCGGCGGCCTTGCGCCACAAGTGGAATGTGAGGTTTCTTGTTATTAATGTCCAGTATTTCTGGTTCCTTCTCTTTGGACCAGCATGCGCCAGTGGGCCAGAAGGGAGGCGGAGCGTGTGATCCTGCAGAGAGAGAAGGAAGGTCTCCCTCTCATGAGCGAGAATTATTACGACCCAAACAAGATCATTCTGACCTCCGCGGGAGAGGAATAGGATGTCCGACACCCAGTCGCTCTATTTCATGATTAATGTATTTGACTGACCGAATAAATGATGTACTTGTTGAACTGAGTCATTATTACGTATGGGCTGACTTCTTTAAACAGCACCTTGTCTCTGATTGATAAACTACTACAGAAATCCAGTCCAAGTAGTGGTTAAAATAATAAGAATGAATTTGTCAATATGACAAGTGCAATTTTCACAGAAGCCGAAGATAGTCATCTGACCCGTCTGTCTTTATGAAATGTAATATTTAAGCCACTAAGAACCCCTGTAATTCGTCCAATAGCAGACACAGTATGAACCCTGCGCCAGCGCAATGAAACGGATGAAGAGGAGCTGCTGTTCTTCGTCATGCACTAACACTGGCTGATTAGAAAACTGACATGTAAAGAATAAATGATACTGAGCATATAGTATCTAGTCTTTAATTACACCACCTTATCATTTCAAGTCACGAGCCTTAGGAAGACCGTTTTATTCATTTATTACCAAAATATGTCAGACATACAAGGAATTTGACTTGGCGGTTGCATAACATCAGACTGTAAGACAATGGACAACAACACCCGATAAGACAACAACATTCTGACTTATTTGCTGATGGGATTTTGGGGTTTCAATGTCTATATATATATATAAACACCTTTACTTAGAGTTTACCGACAGCTCTTCTGCGTCAATCTGTTGTATTTATATTTGTAAAATGTTATTAATGTTATTTAATGTCAGTTTGTAATTTACCATAATTACCTCCATAACTCAATAGGTTGACGCACAAGGGATCTTTTGAATATGAAAAGATCCACCGATGTGACATATGTCAATAACTCTTTTTTGGAGACACTCCGCAATACCGAGTGCTCATTATTCTGTGCGCACGTGAATGCAGCAGAACGACGTAACTGAAACGCGCATGCGCAGAAATCGGCAGTCAAATCGGCGAGCTGGCGCCAAACGCAGCGTGTCGCGCACGTACGCGGGGAAGCAGAGCGGCTCCTCGCTCCGGAACCGGCTGCTAACCGCTCGACGCCGTCTTCTGGACGCTGGGCTGTGCCGGGGAATCCGCGGCCTCGACAAGTCCGCACAAAGCTCGTCCTTTTGTAGCGCGTCCGTGAACGCAGCAGCTGACGCTCAAGATGCCTTCACTGACTCTCAAAGGGGTGACGGTGAATTTCCCCTTCACTCCGTATGACTGTCAGAAGGACTACATGGGCAAAGTGATTGAGTGTCTGCAGAAGGTAATGTTGACTTTCCTTTCACCTGGTTACAGTTGCCCTGCTCAAAGACGCCATTGTTGCTCCTCGCGCGTTCCACGCTGCCACCTTCTCCAATACACACAGGGCAACTTTAGAAACAGTGTTTACTGCGATAACATCATCATCATCATCATCATAAACCCGGAGCACAACAAGCCAGCAGCTGTGAGGTTGATCTCAAAGTGGCAGTATGTGATTTGTGACAACGTCCCGGTTTGGCAGATGATCATCTCCAGAGATGAGACCTTCATGTGTGTGTGTGTGTGTTTCAGAAGGAAAATGGGGTCCTGGAGAGCCCCACGGGCACTGGTAAAACTCTGTGCCTGTTGTGTGCCACGCTGGCCTGGAGAGAGCACTTCAAGGACACCATCTCTGCCCGCAAGATCGCAGAGAAGCTACAAGGGCAGGAGATGTTCTCCAGCACACCCATGTCCTCCTGGGGGACGGCTGCGACGGACGGGGCAACTCCAGGTGTGTTGTCTTTATGAAAATATACACAATATATTTTCTAAATCTAGAATATCACACGTGCACATTATCACCGTAATCGTGTGCCGTTATTGTTTCCAAGTCTACTATACAGATATTCCCAAGATCATCTACGCGTCCAGGACTCACTCTCAGCTGGCGCAGGTCATCGGTGAGCTGAAGAACACGTCGTACAGGTAAACCAGCGGCCTGTCCCACCGTAGAAGATGCGCTTCATGCAAGTCGAGCCTTCTTACCGCACAGCACCGAGTCTACTAACGTCTCCTTGTCTGTGCCGACTCAGTCCCAAGGTGTGTGTGCTGGGATCAAGGGAGCAGCTGTGCATCAACCAGGAAGTGATGCGCCAGGAGAGCAACCACGTCAAGGTGAGCAAACGCTCTCTGGGGCGCGTCCTCGGGCCTGTGTTCGCTCCACTGTCTGAAGGTTGTCCATGCTGTTGAGACGGGGTAGAGCGGCTTCGTTGGGAGAATATTCTGACCTAGAAAGGGGATTGAACCCATTTAGTTCTGCTGGTTTGCATCTATTCCTTGTTGCTGTGACCTTTGTCCAGGTCCATATGTGCAGAGGAAAGGTTTCCACCAGGTCGTGTGTCTACTACAATAACGTTGAAGGTAACGTCGTAAGCCCTCCGTTTGTAAGCTCGTGGACGGACCCTTTTTAACGACACGTTTTACCCTCTTTCTGCTCAGAGCGCACCACCGACCGAGATCTGGTGAACTCCATCCTTGATGTGGAAGACTTGGTCAAATTCGGTAACAAACAGAGGTGGGATTCATGTCCCCTGACAATAACCCATGAGCAAATACACATGGACCACAAGGCCGCCTCAACACGTCAGCACATTATTCCATCTTCTTTGACTCGTTCATAACATAAGCCTTAGCAACCAGCCTAACGACGGGGACGCCATCAGAACTCGCCTCTTAGCCCGACGAGGTGTTTCAGAGTTCTTCTTGTGTGGTTGCTTCAGGAAACGTGAGGCCTGAAAGCAGGACTTGGGGTCGTCGAGGTAACGTTAGGGTACCTCTGGGTTAGCTATGTTGCTGCTCTAGCATCGTTTAGCCATCGTCTCCTCTGTGCTGAAGACGGTTGTTTCATACGGGACTGGTAGGGACACTGCGATGACTGTTGACCCTTGTTCTGCAGGGTCTGTCCTTACTACCTGTCCCGGTCCTTGAAGCAGCAAGCAGACGTGATCTTCATGCCTTACAACTACCTGCTGGATCCAAAGGTGGGTCGGGGGGGTCTGGTTGCAAAAAGTCCTGCAGAACAAAAAAAAGGAGGGATTTATACATTTATTCTTCTCGATTTATACTCTGACATTTAAAAATAGTAATTAAAATATATATTAATTAATGAATAATTATATATATTTAATGGAGGCCTCAAATAAGCCCAGTTGGCTTTCTGCTTTTTTCCTGCACTGACATTATTTATCTTTTTTTTTTTTACATTTTTTAATTGTGCAAATAAAAAACTTTTCTTGCACAATTCACAAGATAATTCATCATTGACAGAATCAAATTGATATCTCTTAATAGATTGATTATTGTTAATAATTGCTTAGTTTCGCGTGAACTCACAAAACAAGTTCTAACGTTCCAACGTGAAACATGTTATGGCTGAGAGCACTGGGTTCTCAGGACGGACCAGATCGTCTCCCCTGGGATCCGATGGAAGAGCTCACTTTGGCCCTCGTCCTACCGACAAGTCAGGGGATCGAAGCAGAGGAGCACGGGAAGCAATCTGACGCGGTCCCAGATTGCCAGGGAAGAAATCAACGATCTGGAGGAGGTTAAAGGAACCCAATAACAACAGATCATCAAGCTCTGCGAGGAGAATGACGCTGCCGAAAGATCCGTGGTGTCTTTGGGAAGATGGCGGAGTTTGAGCTGAGGAAACCAAGTTGTTGAAAACCTGCCAGAGAAGGAGATGCCCCGGGCTCCTCCGATGGCTAAAGGAGGATCAGCAGGTCCTGGAGGACATCTGCCTCCGAATGAAGAACAGGACGCTAGGACGTTTCTTTGGGAGGAGGATGGACGACAGAGTCACGGAGATGGCAAAGATGAGGAGGAAAATGGCTGAGAAGGAGACTGATAATGGATTTTTCCAGCGGGTCATCCGGAAGGATTACGGGCAACGACGCCGACGGGGCGGAGGAGCCCCTCAACTACTCCTCCCGCCGTCACCCCTCAACCAGCCCTGCCTCCTCCAGCTTCTCCCCATGTCAAGGCGAGAGAACAAAACCCAGACTGCCACATGTCCCGTGAGCAAGACCCCTAACTGGGATGGGTTGAATGCAGAGAATCATTTCTTTCATTCTTTCTCTCCGCTCCCGTCCCTCATAACCCCGCCCTCTTCTCCCCCTGTTCAGTTAGGCTTCAGTGTCAATCATCCTCCCCACTCTTCTCTTCCCTTTTCTCCCGGTGCTCGGGTTTAAAAAACGATTCCCTTTTTAGGCTTAATGGGAACACGGACACCTCTACCCACCCCCTTCCCTGGCAAACTTGCCGCTTGTAAGGATTACAGGTGCTTGAGACCAAAAGCACAACTCGGAAACCGCAAGTAAAGTTCTTCACTCATGTTCAGGCAGGGTAAAAACCGGAATATCAGTCCAAAGGGCCAACAAATCCAAAACGGGGGCACGCAAAAATCTTGGGTCGAGTAGTCAGGCAAACGGGGTCGGAACAGCAGATCAGGAACAGACTCCGGATACGCTGGAGAGCTTGGAAGTAACAATCTGGCAGAGGGCAAAAAATCCTGATGACAGGATCTGGACCGAGTTAATTGACAAGCAGGCAGGCAGGACAAAAACTAATGAGACGGAGAATTTGCGCGCGGGAACCCATTCACGCTCCTCGGGACTATAACCCTCCCAGGAAAAGAGGGGACCCAGTTTGTTAGATTCCAGGATGATGGGTTGCGGTGGGTGACTTTGGTCGTGGTATTAACATGGCAGACTTTGAGAATCAATGACTGTGTTACCGTCAGAAGGGGGCAGGCCGGTTACAACATCCAAAGCGATGTGGGACCAAGCAGGACTAGGACGAAGTCCGGAACGGAGGTTGGCGAGTGCTCCTATCCGAGGAGCAGACCAGGCAAGCATCGACAAACTCCTTGGCGTCCTCCTCCATGCAAGACCACCATCAGGCGGTTGGAAAGTCATTTCAGGTGGTTAGTGGTGGTTCAGGTCAGGTGGTGGGTGGACGCGTATATCTAATACAGATCCAACCATCCATACCCAGGATGCTCCTCATAACTGAAGGTCTCGTCATTTGTGTGTATGGTTACTGGTAATGTCCTGTTTAACCACGATGGTCCTCATAACCAAGGGTCCGGTCATGTTTGTGTGTGTGTGCTAGTAATGTCCTTATACATAAGGGTGGTCTTCATAATTCCCCCTCAAGATAGAGCCCGCCCCGTCGCCACAGTCCTGTAGAATGTCAGGTCCTCAGATCTCCTGACTTTGTTCCCAATAAACATACGGACCAATTTTCAACAAGTAGGGGAAAAATGTCCTGAGTGTGTAGGTGTGCGTGTTGTAGTTTTTATTCTACATGACTGCTTGTTCCTCTGCTGTGTTCCACAGAGCCGCAGAGCTCACAACATTGAGCTCAACGGAGCCGTGGTCATCTTTGATGAAGCTCACAATGTGGTAAGACTGGACATATTCACTTATTATTCATTCATTTATTTTGCAGGGACAATGCACACCAATCAACAGTTGTAGTGATGGTGACTTTTTAAAATTGTTTGTTTTTAAGGCTCATTTATGCCAAATGTGAATTGATTTTGATGTTGTGCTGCTGGGTTGTACCCAGCTAATTAAGCATTAGCTTCGATGGGGGCAATGCTGCATGGTTAGACCGTGTCTTATATCTAACATTCATGAGATTGAATTTTAAGGCCTCATGTTGTCACTCACTTTGCAAGCCCTCTTTATGAAGAACATACAGTCCTTTTAACATTCAGATGAAGGCAGGAACGTGAAAACCCTTCAGCTCCATTTCTCACTGTGGATGTGACTTTAAGTGCAGCTTGTTCTTTGCGTGAACATAAATCACTGTATCGTCAGCATACATTTCAACACCCGGCAAATCGTTATAAACTAAATAATAAAAGTCCCAAAATAGAACCCTGGGGTGCTCCCACGTTAGACCTTAGAGTACATGATGGATGTTTCATCACACCCGGACATCGTGATTAACTGTATCAAAAGCTTTCTTGAGGTCAAGAAAAACTGCTTCTACCACCCTCACTTTAAGCTTCACATCCTCTAAGACAGGGGTCTCAAACTCTCGGCCCGCGGGCCAATTGCGGCCCTCGGGACGATATTTTGTGGCCCCCGCCTTCATATGAAAGTGTAATGTTAGTGCGGCCCGCGAGTTCCATATTGTAGCAACCTCGCTGTTAGCAGCCACTTACAACCTCCACCCCAGCGCCGATCGTTCCGTTCGCGGTCGGACCGTCAGTGTCATCCCCCCGTCGGCCATAATGGTCTGGCCCGCGTTCGGTCGAGGTGGGCTGCATCTGGCCCGTACCTGACTTGAGTTTGAGTTTCTTTGTTAACTTAAACTGATTATTTTAGAACTACCTCCTGCTTCATCAGTGATCCAATGAAGTTCACCTCAAGAGCCAAATGTTCCAGCAGATGTTTCTGTGGTCTGCAGGAGAAGACTTGTGAAGAGTCCACTTCGTTCGACCTGACTCCTTACGACGTGGCCTCGGCCGTCAGCGCCGTGGACAAGCTGCTGGTGGAGCAGGCTACAGAAGCCACCGCCTCCGAGGACTTCAACGTGGAGAACCTCAGCTCTGGTCAGAACAGCCACAAGGGGACGAGCGTGGGGGCCGGGGTTTATGGCCTTTCAGTCACACCAAATAGAATAAGCGTGCGTGTTATTTACAACAATGTATATTTCATGTTCATTTAAGCAGGTCACGTTTTTCTCTTTCAGGTTTAAAAATCGATTTAGAAAGCATTGGTAAGATCAAACGTAAGTATCTCGGCTTCATTTCCACAGTAGGTCGCTCGGTGCTGTGTGGGAGTAAAACAAAGGGCCTTGTGTGCTTCGACAGAGATGCTGCTGGATCTGGAGGCTGTCATTGATTCCTACGATGTTCCAAGTGACAAAGGCCTCACGAAAGCTGGCATGTACGTGAGCGGAGACGCGTGTTTGTTCCGTTAGCGTCTGTCTAACCTCCTCTTGTCACTATGCTTCTCCTTTCTCTACACGCGGCGTCAGCTGCTTCTTATAGATTATTTGTGAGATGTAGTAAGAAAGGCTCAATTTCCTATTCCTTGTCTTATATTTTACCCGCTTATATAGTCTCCTCAGAATCTTGCTTTTGACTTCCTTCTGTCTCAGCTTCATCTATGAACTACTAGAGCGCGTCCAACTGACCTACAGCAGCAAGACGGCCGTATGTGAAGCTCTGGAGCAGATCATCGGACACCTAACGGGCCGTCAGTATGCCTCCATCCTCCATGTCACATGATTCGTCATGTAGATGTGGTGGTCCTTTGCCTTCATGTCACATACGAGCACGAATGTAACCGACGACCCGCCTGCTGGAGGCGTCAGACCCTCCTGTGTGTAACGCGTGTTTCTGATCAGGGCCGGGAATCTTCCTGAACACTAGCGGACTGCAGAAGCTGGCTGACATCATACAGGTAAAAGCCCCATTCTTCTCTCTCATTCCCAGATGTCATCATCATGGATGTGTGGGTGCTGTCAGGACTTGCGTAGCCTAGCTTAGCATAATTCTGCTCTCCTTTTGCTGTAGCTGGTGTTCGTTGGTGACCCTTCAGAGACGGACAAACGGCAGCAGATGGAGTCCAATACGGCTCATTTTAAGGTGCGCGTGCGTATGGAAAAATGAACGTGTCCACACACAGATGTTTACGGTGACCACATCTGTCTGTCTGGCTCAGGTTCACATCCACCGAGACAACAGCTATCATAAGAAAGCACAAAGCACGGATGTGTGGGCTTCACATTCATCTTCATCAAAGAAACCAGGTGATGATACACAGTGGTGCGCTGGCCTCCAGTAATCCCACAACGACCGCACAGCCTCTGCGTCACCCTCAACCCGCCTCCACGAATGACCTGTTGACCTCCCGAGGACACCTGGTTCACTGGACCGCCTGTTTGCTGCTTGCAGGGAACATCCTGAGCTACTGGTGCTTCTCTCCAGGCTTCAGCATGCAGGACCTGAAGAGCCAAGGCGTGCGCTGCATCATCCTGACCAGCGGCACGCTCTCGCCCCTCTCCTCCTTCACCTGCGAGATGAGGATGTGAGTCCTTGCGTCTCGTTTAGTGCAGCGTTGTGTTTCTTTAGTCCGCAGTGAGTGTCAGCGGCCTCCGGAGCAGGAGGTTCACCCTCTTGTTGTTGACTGTTGATCCCGCAGCCCGTTTCCCGTGAGTCTGGAGAACAGCCACGTGATTGAGCGGGACCAGATCTTCGTCGGCATCGTTGAACGAGGCCCGGACGGAGTGCCCTTAAGCTCAGCGTTTGACAGAAGGTGGGTGATCTGTTGGTGACGAGTCTCTACTCGTGTCGTCTGTATGGAGACCAAGAGGCCAGTATTTAGTGTGCAGGTCTACAAAACTCCTTCCTTGTGATTTGCGTTGCTGAGCCTCGTGAAGCCTTGTCGTGTTCGTCATACCGCACTGGCTTCGGTGTGTAAACCGCTCATCTCTTCCTTTGTGACAGGTTCCTCCCTGAAAACATGGCGTCTTTAGGCAACACTGTGGGTAAGAGTCAGAGATGCTTTGGTTTCTCTCAGCAGTAACCAAACGTACCTAATGCTGTTTGAACTCATTCCTGATCAGGATCTTGACACCAGTTGCTTCTTGTGACTTGTCCCCAGCTAACCTGAGCCGTGTGGTTCCTGATGGTCTTTTAGTGTTTTTCCCCTCCTTCCCTTTAATGGAGAAAACCCTGGACTTCTGGAGAGTGAGTGGAGAACCAGCAGAATCCCCCGTCTTATTAGCTGGTGTTTTTAGGTGTTGAAATGTTTGTGTTCTCTCACCAGACCAACGGACATGCAGAGCGCATTGAGAGCGTGAAGCCCATGTTCGTTGAGCCGAAAGGAAAGGGCACCTTCAACGAGGTGACTCTTTCTAGGAACCTGGACCACGGCGACATTGACTTGGAGGGCTTGATAATAACGCGGCATCGTGTCTCTCTGTCTGTTCGTTAGGTGATTGATGGATATTACCAAAAGGTCAATGATCCAACGTCCAAGGGGGGGACCTTCTTTGCCGTGTGCCGAGGCAAGGTGAGGTCACGTTGTGCCCACCGAGTCCTAATGAAGCCTTTCACGTGGATCTAGTTATGACATTTTGAGACCAGAGGAGGTTGCTTGTATTTTGTGGCACCATTTATTTTACACCCCAAAAACATATGAAAGCAAAGCTGCCCGTTTTTAGTTCCCCATCAGTAAGCAAAGAGGTGAGAGGATCCCAAACCATGTGCACTGACCGGAACATTTACTTCTCCTGTCTGTCTCCATCTTTGTAGTAATGCACTGACTATGGAGAAGAACCTCATACAGCACATTTAACACTCAAAGGTTTGCACACACGTGTAAAGAACATCGTGTCTCCCTCGAGTTTCCTCCAAGTCGTCTGATTTGTCTCTGATCGAGCGATTGGAACAGATACTTCTGTGTCGCAGAAAACCATCATCTTTTATGACTTCATCACGGGTTAACATGTCTGCTCACACAAACTCCCCCCGTTACCCGGGACCAATGTCCTCCTGTGCCAGGCCAGCGAAGGTCTGGACTTTGCGGACACCTTTGGTCGGGGCGTCGTCATCACCGGCCTCCCTTTCCCTCCGAAGATGGACCCCCGAGTCATCTTGAAGATGCAGTTCTTGGATGAAATGAGTCGGAGGAAAGCTCCCGGGCTGAAGGTGAGGGGAGCCGCTGGCCGGGTTTATCTGAGAACGCTGGTGTTGTTTTACGGGGTTAATCACTGCGTGTGTGTGTGTGTGTGTGTGTGCAGTACCTGTCTGGGCAGGAGTGGTACAAGCAGCAGGCCTTCAGAGCGGTGAACCAGGCCATCGGTAGAGTCATTCGTCACAAGGACGACTATGGAGCCATCTTACTGTGCGATCAAAGGTCAGACATGCAGCTGTCACTCAAACCATGACTTCTGTGGGAACATGTTGGAGGTCCCGGTACGTCGACTTGGTTTAAAAACAGTGGCAACGCAACCGAGCTAACGTCTCGCCTAAGACAACCGCCACCCGGCCCGGCTGCCGCAGCGCGCTTTTCTGCTGGACGCGTCTTCTCACACTTCTGTCTTCAAGCTGCACGTTCCAGGATGAGTTTGGATGAATGACGCAGCCTGTCCCGTAGGTTTAAAGGCGCCGGCGCCAGGGCCCAGCTTCCGTCCTGGGTCCGCCCTTACGTGCGTCTCTACGAAAGCTTTGGGAACGTGATCCGGGACGTGTCCCAGTTCTTCAGGGTGGCGAACAAACTGGTGGGTTCTACTTGCTTCACGCGCTTCGCTGCACTCTAGATCAGCTACTGGTGCAGTGTTGCGCTGACTGGCTGTGGCGGTTTGTGCCAGAGGCCTGTGGCGGAGAAGAAGTCTGCAGCCCGGAGCCGCGAGGCCGCCTGCTCCCCAGACACCCCGTCCCCTGCCGCCCCCTCCTGCTCCTCCTCCCAAAGCACCCAGAAGGCGAAGCAGCTGGACGCCCACCTCCCGAGCCTGAAGAGGAGACGACTCCGTGAGTAGAGGGGCGGCGCCTCCACAAAGCGCCGGTTGTTCCTCCGCTGATTGGTTGTCTTTGTGATCAGATGAGCACTCCGCGGCCAATGGAATGGCCGGGATCTGCATCGAGTACGAGTCTGAGGCGCAGGAGGGCCCGAGGAGACCGGCCAACCTGCTGGATGCCCTGGAGCAAGGGGCCCACCGGGGGGGAGCGGCCCCCGATGCCGTCGCTGGGGTAGAGCAGGTAGCGCGCTCCCTGTGAGGCTGGGGTCCGTGCAGCCCGCGTGACGCCCGGTGGATCCGTACCCGTGTGGCGTCCACTCATTTCAAGATGACTGTGCTTATCTGCTGTTCACGTTTTCCTTTTGAAGGCAAACCATTTGTCCACGCTGTCTCTTCAATGTGACAAGAGGATGGCTGATGAGATGCGCGGAGGGAAACGTAAAATCAAGCTGGTGCAGGAACAGGTGCGTGCTACGTCGCGCGTTCAGACCGCGTTCTAATCGTCCTCTTGGACCCGGATGTCTCACTGACATTCAAGGTATCTCAACAACTAGGAATGTTGGATTCTGGGTGGATTCCTACGTAGACCTTAGGCGCTCTCACAATAGATATGCAGTTATCACCATCCTGTCCACACATCCTTATTATGTCCCGTACGGCACAATCAAAGATAAATTGTGAAAATGGTGTTTTCCTCCGTCCTCGTGGAAGAAGCCGCGTGCATCGGCAGGCGTCTCCGGGGACGGTTCCTCCGGCGGCAGGGTCAAGGCTTTCCTGGCGGAGATGAAGAGGTCGCTGAGCCAGTTCAACTTTGAGCGCGTCATCCGGGCTCTGCAGACCTACAAGAAGAGCGACGAGCTGGAGGCTCTGCTGGCTGGGGCCGCGGTCCTCACCGAGGACGCCAACACTCACCGCCTGCTGCGAGGTCGGTTTCTCTGAAAGGGAGCTCACCATGTGAATCGGTTGCTAAAAGGCTACTCGTGCATGTGTTCCAAGTGGTCGTAATACAGCGCATAGTCTACTAAGACCTACGCTAAAAGTCATTGCCCCCTGACCCTAATAACTGGCTGTTCCCCCCTCGGCGCGAGTCTCTCACTTCGCCGCGGAGGGCGTCTGGTTTGAGCATGAAGCTGATGCAGAATGCGCCCTGCGTGTCGCAGGCCTCTACCAGTTCGTCCGCCCCCATCACAAGAAGAGCTTCGATGAGCGGTGCCAGCAGCTGACCGGCCGGGGCTGTGGATACAGACCCCATCACTCGCTGTCTGTGGAGGAGAAGAAGGCCCTGGTGCCGAGGAGCGGTAAGAAACCCCCCGTCCAATCGCAACGCTGCTCTGCGTCTCACGATATGATATCAGCCGGGTCCTGGTTTACATCGTCATTTTGTCCCCAGAGGATGTCCACACTGTGGTCATATCACGTGTCTGTGCATGTTCCCGCTGGCCGGTGACTTAAATCACGTGCTTATGTAGAAGGGTTCCGATCCGCTACCCGAGTTGTTAGGGGATTGGTTCTAAAGGGTATTGGACCTTCTGCAGACAACAAGGTGGGGGGGCTTCCGGGTGCTCAAGTCCTCCTGTGGACACAAGGCTCCCCTAAGGCGTCTAACGGTGTCTCTTCTTCCAGCCGCCGTGGCGGTGAGCTCGTCTGCCTGCAGTCAGCTGGACACACAGCAGCTCAACAGAGGAGGAGCCCACCTGAACCAGCCGAGAGCCCCTGAGGCTGGTAGGACGTCCCGCTGCCTCTGACCGCGCCGCACGGTGTCCGGCCTGCGCCGCACTTTGTGTCTTTCTTGAAGTGACTGATGAGACGATCAGAGTTTTTGACAGTTTCTACTTGCAGAGAAAAAACTCTTTTATCGAATGGTTAGAAACAACAGAGACCAAGTTCATGATTTACAATGACCGCTGAGCAGAAACTGACTCCACATGATCTTCACTTTGGTCATTTCAAATACGCTCAAAGTGAGTGTGATGTTTTCCACGTTATGCTTGTCTGCATTAACAATCTACAACTGTTGCTTTATTACGTTTAAGTAAACATCATGAGCAGCGATGGGCCGGTGGAGGGAGGTTCTTGTCTTCTGTAGTTTCTCAGTGACTATAAAGTCCTCCTGTGGACACAAGGCTCCACTAGCCGGACAGGAGGACGGCGTCTGACGGTGTCTCTTCTTCCAGCCGCCGTGGCGGTGAGCTCGTCTGCCTGCAGTCAGCTGGACACACAGCAGCTCAACAGAGGAGGAGCCCACCTGAACCAGCCGAGAGCCCCTGAGGCTGGTAGGACGTCCCGCTGCCTCTGACCGCGCCGCACGGTGTCCGGCCTCCGCCGCGGAGAACCCTGAAATAAATCCCACTGTCTTGCGTTGCTCAGGTTGCGCGTCGAAGAGGGACGTCCCCGCTGCCTTTCTGGCCGATGTGAAGAAAGCAATCGGAGAAGAGAAATCCACTCTGCTCTTTCAGGCCCTGCAGAGCTACAAGAAGAGCGACAACTATGACGACATGGTGGGCACGGTAGTGAGCGTATTCACGGAGAGAGACGAGGACTTCACCCTTCTGATCAGTAAGTCCTTGCACGTCACTACAAAGGCTCCCACCGCGTGAGCGGGGACGTCCCCGCTGGAGGCCGTCGCTCCGCTCACGCTCGTCCTTCTCCTCACAGGGTTCAGCATGTTCATCCCTGCTCGCCATAAGAAGCGCTACAGAGACATGTTGGATGCTTTACAGGGGCAGTCCGTCTCTGCTGCAGACGTTCCTGCCGTGAGGGAAGACCAGCAAAGACCAGGTGAAGAGCAACCCGACGTATTAGTGCAGAATAGAAAGGCGTCCTCCTCCGGTTGTTGTTGTTGTTGTTGTTCCTGTTGATGGTTGTTGGAGGTTGAGCACCAACAGCCATGTTGAACAGGTATTATTTTACTTCTACTCTGCAGGCTGGTTCAACACCTTAAACAACCTCCAGTTTTACCATCGAATTAGCCAATCAACCAAAAATATGCGTGTTTAAAAAATAGCAACAAATAATTCAACTAAACTGTCTAAACACAAGTAAAGAAATCCAGCTTGAATAATTAAACGGTACTACTCCTGATTATGAACTGTAAATGGGTTGCTCCAACGCCGTGGTTACTAGTAGGTAACTGACTCCGTGGCAGAGTGACCCATCTGACAGCGGCTCGCTGGTTTGATCCCCGGCTCCTCTTCTCCCGTTATGAAATGGTGTGAATGATGAGCTGATGTAAGTCAGGGAATCCTTTTTTATCCTCACACAACAGGAACTCGATGTACGTCAGCATCCGTTATATCTACATTACGTCTGGACTCCAAACTACTGGCTTCCTCCAGGCCGAGCCGTGCTGAAGCTTAATGACAAACCTTTGTCAGGAAGCTGAACTCTATTCTGCACTTTATTCTATTTATCTGTATTCACTTTACATGTTGGACTGGAGAGAAATGTTTTCCCAGCCCCTTTCTATGTTTGATAGATGTCGATGAATTGACCATAAAGCTGACTTAACTTTTAACTTTGACTTTTTCCCCCAGTTTCGCCATCATCGCCTTTCAAGACTCAAAGCAAGATTTCCAGTTTTTTCTCCGGCAGCCAAAGGAAGTAGAATCTGACATACAGGAACATTGTGTTTGTATTTCAAATAGCTCAAAAATGTTCCTGCTTCCACAACCATGAACTGCCCTGTCCTGCTGTGAGGCAGTAATCGTGCATCGGCATCTGCTATATTCAAGTGAATGTCATGAAAATGTATTATGTTTTTAATGTTATGTTTTTATATTTATTCAGCTAATTAAATTCCTGAAAGCAGAGTTGCCTCACTGAGTCCATACTGTCCAGGCTGAATTTGGTTTTACATTTAAAATGCTCCCTTTCTCTGTTTCTCCGTCTCACCAGTGGGTTCCTTTGGCCCGCCTACCAAATGCTCTCATTGGTTGAGACTGACATTCAAACAACAAAAGATGAATGCAAGACATTATCTGGGTTTCAAAGCCTACTTACTGATCGCATAATGTGAAATAAAAGTTCACATTACGTATACAAAAATGATACCTGAATGTTAAATAGAAAATACAACTTAAATGTGCCATAAGAACACAATTAACTACTCCTATGGACCCAAATGCAGGCCGAAGGTTTTGATCCTTTTGAAAAACAAATGTGAACTTGGGTGACTGAAAAGTATTTTTGAGTTGAATATAGTTTTCACTCTATATAGTTCTATAATTATTTGTTTGAATAAAATCTTTTGTCATTCTTCACTTGTGTATATTTTTTGATATTCACTGCATTATGTTTTTTGGTTGCAATTTAATATTTTCAGATTAAAACTTATATTTTCATTAGTAGTCTAAGAACTACTCAATGACTTTACATCCAATACTAAATATTGTGTAGAAAACAAAACATTTTATTCCAAAAAATGATTAGAACTGACTCAAAACTATATTCAACCCAAAAATACTTATTTTGAATACATTACACTTAAACTTTCAGGTTCACATTTGTTTTTCAAATGATCAAAACCTTTGCCTGGATTTGGCTTCATACACCTGAACAGAAAATAAAACCGTTTTAATGTACAAATTCTGTAGTTATACAGAGAAACGGGTCATTTCAGATTATTTGAGCATTGAAAATCCGACATTTTTATTGTACCAATTAAGAGATTGTCTACTACTTCTTGAGTTTTCTCAATAATTCCAAACAGCGAGCGTGAGAGGCGCGTATGAAGGTCACGTGGTGTCTCTAAGTATCGCGATATTACCGGTCAGTCCTTCCACCATGGCAGGCAGTAGATTGGTGCTAGAAGGAAGAGTTAGTATAAAGACATTTATTTTAGGGCTCAGCGTGATTGTAATCCCATTGATCAGAACGTGGTTTGGACATTTCGACTGGGTCTTTGATTATCTGACGGAAACTTCTGGGAAAATAGTGATTTGTATCCACGTTGCAGTCATTAACGGCCTATTGCTCATCGTATACAAGGGACCGCTGTACAAGGTAAGCGTTGACGTCAGGGAGCAACTTCCTGCCTTCCGCGTCTGAGCTCATTTCAACTCAAGAACACGCGCTGCCCCGTTGAGTAGATGCGTTTTTCTTCCACGCCAAGCTAATGTTGACCGCTGTCAGCCGCAAATGCAACTTTAATGTAGCGCTGCTCGTGCTAGCTGACACTAGCTCCCACTTTAGCCAGATAAGAGTTGACTAATCGTCTTAGCGGAGGAGGAAGCGGACAGCTGCTCCGCACGCACGCGCACTCATTTCTGCTCACCGGAAACTAAACGCATTACTTTTCCTGAAGGTTTGTCTGTTATTTACATGTTGTTCCTTGATGTGACAGCAGTGTGGTTTAATGAAGCTGGTTGAAATGACGTGTGGTGGCTGCTTGCAGGTGGCCGTGAGGGCCTGTTTCCTGGGGGTCACTTTTGGCTGTGGCTTGATCATCAGCTTCTCTGAAACTACCTGGACACATTTTGGCTGGTAGGTATTTAGTAGTAGGAGTAAGTCAGTTGCCCTGTATGTCTGGTAGCCCAAAGTAAAACCCTGTCCATCCTCACTCCCATCAGCTGGTCCCTGTTACTCCATAAGAGGCATCACTTCAAATGTTTCATCCCATCTAATTATCATTAATCGATTCTCCTTCTAGAATATCCCCAGACTGTAGAAGTATTTATTTTCTGTTGTTTGTGTATTTGTTCCACTTGAATGAAAGTAGATGGGATTTGACTGTGACCCCACTATTATTATGTCAATGGTGAATCCAGGACATGTACCACACGTGTGTCCCTGCAGGTACATGTGCTCCCTGTCCTTCTTCCATTACTCCGAGTACCTGGTGACGGCCGTCATCAACCCGCGCAGCCTGTCGCTGGACTCCTTCCTGCTCAACCACAGCACCGAGTACACGCTGGCGGCCGTCTCCTCGTGGGTGGAGTTCACCATCGAGAAGCTGACCGTTCCAGGTGGGTGGTCTTCAGGCCCGTCGTCACTCGCACAGCTCGTTTGCATGTTCTCCACGGAGCGCAAAAGGGTGACGTGTGGATAATCTGGTACATCCCTATAGAATATTATTGTATATATCGGTGTAAAGGCGTATGCTAGTTGAGATTATGATGGCCTGCCTCCTGTGGGCGGGCTTGTCAAAGGGACTCGATCATCTGGGCGGCGGTGGGGAGGTTTAACGCGGGGAGAGATTGTAGCTTAATGAGCTTAAGTGGGTCACGTGTCGGCGTGTCTGTGTGCGCGCTGCACAAGCCCCGCCCCCGCGGATCAACTCAAATGTTGGTGACCTTCATTTATGTGTCAAATGAACATCGCAGCACCAAAAACTATTGCAGGTGATTTCAGAGCGTGTGCGATATGCAGAGCTGGAAAGAGTGCTGACAATTTGGACCCAAGTACTGTTACATTGCTTAAATTGTACTCAATTACAGGTAAAAGTACTAGTGTTAAAAAAATACTCAAGTAAAAGTACAAAGCACTACTCGGAGTACTGATTACTTTTCAAATTCAAAGCAGATTTCTCAGACGAACAATATAAAAAATTACAGGCACTTTTACGGTGGCCGACGCGTGAAAACGACCAAACGAATCAACAGTAAAACGACGCAACAGAAAAATGCGGCATTCACAAAAACGACCGGAGCGTTTTGCCTGTTTTGCCATTGACACTTTCACTTTCACGTGTCTGTCACGCGTCACGCGTCGAGTGTGACAGTCACTCATTCTGGTCTTTGGTAACGCGTCATGTGACTCAAAGCAGCTGCCGCCTCCTCTTTCCTCTACGCCGGCTCGGTGCTTTTGCTTTCGCGTAATAATCGCGCGACACAACGAATCGATCAATGAAATTTGTTGCCTACGCTTTTACTAATCGAATTATTGATTTCATTGAGTCGTTTTTGCAGCCCTACTCGACTTTTGATTTTAAAAGCAGCGAAGTAGATCACATGGTGCAAATTGTACTCCAGTATGAGTAAAGTCACACACTTGAAGAAAACACTCATAAAAGTACCCCAAAAATCGACTTATTACAGTAACGTGAGTATTTGTAATTGGTGACTTCCGCCCCTGGCGACGTGTCATTGTGTCGCATATTGCGACAGGCCTAATTCCTCCGGTAGAAGCCGTGATTTATTTGATGGTCTCACTCTGTCCCTCAGAGCTCAAGCAGCTGAACGGGCTGTGCGTCGTGGGTCTGCTGCTGGTGATGTTTGGCGACTGCTTGCGTAAGGCGGCCATGTTGACGGCCGGCTCCAACTTCAACCACATTGTGCAGAACGAGAAGGCCCAGAGCCACGTGCTGGTCACCAGCGGGGTGTACTCCTATTTTAGACACCCGTCCTACGTGGGCTGGTTCTACTGGAGCACGGGGACTCAGGTGAGCTCATTCCTGCTGTACGAGGTTTCTCTCCCACGCTGAGCTGCTTCTTTTTAACTGTCTGATTTCCTTATGTGGCGTTTCCTGGATTCACCGTCACTGTTTGGGTTTACAGGTCCTCCCGTCAAGTCAATACAGTTATTCTTGCAGAATAATATAATATATGAAAGCCACCGAGATAGAAAAGCCGCCCAATGCATCCACACGTTTTTTCTAAATCATTTTATCCTCAAAAGCACTAATTATTCTTGCAGAATAACGATTTCAGAAGTAGGATATGATGTACGCACGGCGGAGACTGAGGTGGCTTGGTGCCGTTCTGAAAAGGGAAGCGGCCTCTTGGCGTTGCTCTACAGCTGGTTTGACGGCCACATGTTCGTTGGTCGGCTGATGAGACGCTTGTGTGTTGCAGATCATGCTGTGTAACCCCGTGTGCATACTGGGCTACACGTTAGCCAGCTGGCGCTTCTTCCGGGAGCGCATCGAGGAGGAGGAACTCTCCCTCATCCATTTCTTTGCAGAGGACTATGTGGAGTACAAGAAGAAGGTTCCTACCGGACTGCCCTTCATCTCAGGCATCCGTGTCAACTAGTCCCAGCAGCTGGATGCAGGACCCAGCAGACTGGAAGCACCGAGGCAGGTCGGACCTGGCGGCCGCGCGGCCCTCCAGAGGGAAACCCCGCAGCCGGTTTAGAGCCTTTAGCTCACGGACAAAGATGGCGACGGGCAGCTGGCCTGCTGTTATCCACCAACTTCCAGACCACACGACCTCCACGTAGTCCAACAACACCCGCTGCGTCTGTTTGTGTTTGCATGCTTTCACCGGGCTTCACGTCTCCACGGATTATCTGTTGTCTGTTACCTGTGATCACTATTATTAGGCAGTGGCCCCGACTCGGCTAAAGGACCTGTGCAAGGCAGAGTGTCGACCGTATGAGCATTTATAACAGGGTAGGCCGTTGTTTCACTAGAATATCGTGGCCGTGCGTCTACCTGTACACGCGTGTGGTTTGGGCGGCGGGTGGTCAGTGGAGGGCGGACCTCCACCTCGTAGTCCTTCGCTGCAGGAGGCTGCTGTAGTCCCGTCACAATAGTTCACTTCAAAACCAGAGCAGCTCGACAACTAGTGAAGCAGCAGTTGAACATACGTTTCCAAATATTGTGTATCTTAATTATGTGTACTGTTTTAAGGTGGGAGAGCCACGGAGATAGAATAGACTATGTATCTGCATCCACACGTTGGTAAAGGGAACAGGGACCTTTTTTATAACTCATTTTATCCTCAAAAGCACTATTTAAGAATAGAGTGAATAAGTTAAAGGAAAGCGTTTTATTAGATGTTCACGAGGAATCCCCATCATCTGAGCCCAGTTACGTCCTGATGAAGATACAATTCTTCAATATGCATTTGACTGTCCGCTGGTTTGTGAACGTTAGGGATCCAGAATGTGTTTGATTTGACGAGAAGACGTCGGGCTCACGTCCCGATGGGGAAGGAAGGCCGTGTTAACTACTTTTTCTTTGTTTCTTGTTGTTCGTATATGAATTGTTTCTTTTGGGCTTTGTTTAGTGTCCCTGTGCCGAACAGTATTAATTCCAACCATTGTTGACGTGTCATGATCCCTTTGTGTTAGAAAGCAACCAGTTGAGTGAGATGCATATTGAGCTTGAGGGTCTCGCTCTCTGAATATCTTCAAACCCTGAGCTCATTCTTTTTTTGAGGAGGTTGGTAAAAAAAAAAAAAATAAAGTCAAAGAGTTTAAGGAACAAAGATGGTCTGTATGTAAAATGATGAAATCAAGTTGTTTGACCAGCAGTGGGGCAGAAGTGTGGAATGACATTTAACATGAATCAATAAATCATCCTATTCAAAGGCCGAGTTCTTGGATCAACTTTACTTCTAGGACTGTTTAATCAGGAATATGATTCTCCCCACAGACAAATAAATGGTTGGATCTTTATAACAAAGTACATGAGTTGGTTATGAATACTTTTCCTCATCTTGATCTTGAAAAAAAAAAAATAAATATAAATAAATGAATCCAAGCAGATCAAGCTGCAAATATGTTGCGCTTGAAAGGATATTTACTTACTGTTTATAATGTTGCAACAGTATTATAAAAGCAAAACGGTTCTCGAGGCACAACCTTATCGTCAATAACGTTACAGTTCAAGTGTGTTTTTGGCCTGACTCATATACAAGTCTCAATCACTCCTATACAATTTAATTGAATGCATATTACATACATATTCAGGGCAGATAGTAATGATAGTAGTATATTTAGTTTTAGAGTAATGATGAAAGGCTATCGGAGGACAGGAGGAGAAGCTCAGTGTTACTCAGAGTAAAAAGAAGCACTGACTTAGTTGTAAAAGAACATGCATGAACATGAATATTTAACTCCTGCCAACTGTTTTTTTATACTTGTTTGGAAGTAGTTTATTGGAATAATACAGAATATGCATATCGGTAAACGTGTGTGCATACAAAGTAGCTCTATAGATGTGTCGTTTAGTAGAAACTAGATCAAAAAAGGTAAAATTAGAAAATGCAGTGACTAATCGATCCCAGAGGCATCGACTAAATCCGTAGTTCTGCGTTTGATTGCTACATTTTACGCATGCGCAGACTGGTTCTTCCTTTCTGCTAGCTTCTTCGCCATGGCGCCTATTGTAAGTAAAGACGCGTGTAATCAAATCCACCAGAATGATGTATTCCCGTTGTTAAAGTCGGCGGAAACGAGCATTATGAGAAGGCACCTTGGTTCTTTTGCTGAAATAGAACCAACACGGTCCAGATGCGGGGTTTGACGTGTTTTCCGCGGCACGCAGGGAGCTGTTCTGTGGCCTGTAGCAGCGGCTCAGCTAACGCTAGCCGCTAGCCGTTAGCCGGCAGCTTGACGTTAGCGCACCACGTTGTGAACTAGCCAGCTTGTCCCGGGTGACCACGGCCGCGGTTTGGTCCAGACGGTGTCCCGGATGCCGCGGTTGTAGCGGCTGACATTTGACGTACGGTGGTGTAGTAGCTGCGACTCCGGACCGGTGCCGAGGAAGCGGCGCGCGGCACCAACGCTCACCGGCCTCGATCGTGAACCAATGCCCCCGCAGCGCGACACTAACGACCGATACGTCGGGTATCGTGATTATGAAACTATTGTATACGTGGACTTGCTGCCGCGTCGTAGCACGTCGACCCGTTGGACACGTGGTGTCTGCGCGGTGAGCCGCCAGTTAACGCGCTGCGTTGTGTCCGCAGAAGAAGCAGTACGCCGGTAAAGGTGGAAAGAAGAAGAAGCAGGTGCTGAAATTCACACTGGACTGCACCCACCCCGTCGAAGATGGCATCATGGACGCTGCCAACTTCGTAAGTCCACCACGCGTCTGTCTACTGTACTGAGACTAACACCGTGATCCTCGCAGCTGGTCCTGCTGGGTTCGAGCTAAGTGAGACCTCGCCTCATGTTTCCAGGAGCAGTTTCTGCAGGAGCGCATCAAGGTCAACGGGAAAGCCGGCAACCTGGGAAACGGCGTGGTCTCCATCGAGAGGAGCAAGAGCAAGATCACCGTGTCCTCCGAGGTGCCCTTCTCCAAAAGGTCAGTCCCAGCCCGTAGACCGCTTCCAAGTCAACAATGGGACACATACTGGTTACTGTCCTTCCATCAGAGAATCGGTGGTTCGATTCCCGCCTCCGCTAGTGTTCATGTCAATTTGTACTTACTGATGGGCGGATGTCAGCGTGTACGTATCTCCAGTCATCAGAGGGTCAATGTTGGACTGTAATCGTCATATGATTAATATGAATAGTGAAGACGGTGAAAGACAAATACTCAGTGAAAGAAACGGTGATTTAATGTTGACTAAGTGTCAGGCGCAGTAGGTGTCAGCGGGGCCGAGGCAGGAAGAGGCTCCACATATAACCATGATTCATGGAAACCTGTGAGGAGACGAAGCGTAACGACTCCAGGGAAGAAGCTGAGTTAGTGATGTGCATTCATGAGGTGTGACGATAAATAAGACGCTGCCTCACCAGCAAGTGCCTTGTAGGGGAGTACCTTCAATTCTATTCTTGATTTAACAGGGAGCCAGTGGAGAGAAGTTAATACACTAAAGGAAAAAAAACGTCCTTAAGCAGTTTGGTCGGAATCGGATCCAAGAGACGAGTAGAAGATTTAGACTTAGAAAATAAGTCAGTCAGTTGATGGAAGAGAAGGCGTCCAAACAGGCATCAGGGCCCACTGCTGCATCCAAGGTTCCCACATCGGAGGACAGGTCGGCCCTGGTTGAAGGCAGGAGACCATCAATCTTCTCTCTTATCATTGAAGTCGTTCCTGGGGAAGTTTGGGGTCCCCTGCTGGAGCTGTTGATAAGAAGCAGCGTGTGGAGGGAGCTAGGACCCAGGGGGCTGTACGAGGGAGGTTTACCGCATTGGTTACCAACGTCACATGACTTTTATAAACCCATCCATCTTCAAAGCGCTTCTCCTGCACACAGGGCGGAGGCGGGGTACCGGCATACGGTCGCCCTGCGGCGTGAATTTCTCACGTACCGTTCATGCGCCTGAAGACGTAACTGCTGCTACATGAAGACACAAGACACCGGAGGAACAAGGACCGAGCAGGGCCCTGGTCCTCCTACGTGGCTAACGGAGTTAGCCGGATAGCTTTCAGGATGAGACGACGTAGATTACGCGACGTGTCATTTAGCTGATGTACAACTGCCGAGATTGACGTACGATGACGTCCTGCGCCATCGACGCTGAATCATCTGAACACATGTAATAAACATATGTCATCTACATACATATGATAAGCTGATACAGCACATGGATCCTATTCATTCGTATCAACCAGATCCTTTGGGCTTGTTTCCATCTACATACTCTGATCATTATTCTCATTGATGATGATCATCACGAAGCCTCCTGCCAGCAGACACATTCAAAGAGACATAATCTGATTGATTAGAGTGACGGGGCACTAAAATGAGCCGTCACATTTCACCATTTAACGTTAACTTGTGGTACTTTGTGGGGCTTGTAGCCTCGCAGGGCGGCGCTGTCAGTCTTTAACAGGATTATATGATTGATTTTATTTTATTTAGCACAATATCGCAACTTTGCCTCATGTGTCTTTACGGTCTGTACACATGTGACGTCCTCTGTCCAGAAACCGGCACATCGACAGGAAAAACTCCACAAACAATGGAAACGTATTTGATGAGAATAAAGGGAAGAAACCTTTAGAGAGACACAGGACGGACAGAATGAATGAACGTAAAATATGTATAATACGTTATATTCATCCGACGGGCTACACCCTGGATTGGTCGCCAGCCAATATGTGATATTTTATAACATTTCTGTCGATAAATATGTAAGTATCCACGTTTAAAATAACACGTTAAAAAAATGAACAGGCGATGAGCAGCCGCTGGATTGGGACACGTTCATGTTCACCTGACATGCGCCGTGTTTGAGATCAGATCACAATGGTGGCAGCTGCATGGAGACGTTACTGACTGTGGAGCTTGTGGTCAGATGTCAGTCCAGGTACTGGTGATCAGTGGGGAGCATCTAGCAGGTCCGGGTTCGGTCTGTCGGTTCTGGGCTACTCAACAAGCATGCTATGAAGGACGCATTCCAAACTTTCAGACATGGTTTTCTACTCACGCAGTGCAGGTATTAAATATGCGCTTCCTAAACCGCTGACACGGAGCCGCGTGTAGCATCAGTGTGGATGAAGCCTCGTGACGGCACTTCATGGCTGTGATGAACCTCAACATCTTTGTTGCTGACCGATCCACAGAGAACACGTTCCTCGGTGAGGCCCAGAGGAGCTGGAGCTCCACTAAAGCCCTCAAACAGCTGGATGTCATGTTTAGCTCATCTGTAATACAAATACTAGCATTGTGGAGGCACACGTCCACTTGGTCGGGGGGAACAAACGTGTCTCCACGTCTGTGTAATTAAATCGATTCATTCTATGGACTAAATGACAGCTGCATCAGTGTAGAGTCACGGGACTGATTTAGCATCATTACTCAACCTGCAACGTCTTTTCCAGATACCTGAAGTACCTGACCAAGAAGTACCTGAAGAAGAACAACCTCCGTGACTGGCTGCGTGTCGTGGCCAACACCAAGGAGAGCTACGAGCTGCGCTACTTCCAGATCAACCAGGATGAGGAGGAGGAGGAGGACGAAGATTAATCTGACAGATCAGACTTTGTACAATAAATAAATGTTGTTTACAGTACGCAGCGTCTGGCTTCCTTCTGGTCAGTGTAGACATGGTGGCTTCAGCTAAAGTCAACATGATCCATCAAGTTAGTCACTAAATGAAATCTCTGCTGGTTTGGGTTTTTATTAGTCCGGGTTGGACCTTTAGTTTCCTTGAACAACAGGACGACCCCGTGTCCACCTAGCCGAGTGGCACATTGTGACAAACGCGAGAAGACAAAAATCAATTCACATGAATCTTTATTTAACCATTTCAATGAAAAAAAAAGGTAACCCAGAGAAACTTCACCGTTAAAAAGAAAGCAGTACAGGGAGGAAAACGCCTCTGCTGTTTTTAAAACAAGCACGTGCCTTGAAAGCTTTGAGACAGTGCATTTATCCGCCGGAAGGTTCAGACCTGCTTGTGAAACTGAGCGTCGGAATAGTTATTAGTAAGACGAGATGTAGCAGACCCGCTGGTCTTGGAAGGACAGGTGAGCATTCTGGATGCAAACACTGAAGATAAAGGAATGTAACCGGCGAGTGGAGTGCAGCCACATCACACCCTGATGCTCAAACGCTTCCATATCCTCAACACACACATAGAAAAAGGCACAGATATGGAGCATTGGTCATCGAAAACCCCTCAGTAGGAAAAGACTGAGGGTCCTGTCATAGCACCCGTAAATGTGACAACAATATCATTTTATATACTGCAACAGAAAAACAACAGAACGAGACACAAACGTTTGGCTGCGTTACAAACTGGAGCAGAGGTTCTGGGAGCAAACTGTTGCAGGTTCACTCCGGGTGGGAAAGGAACGATTGTGGAGCGCTCCAGAGAGCCCGTCTTCACTCCCATTTTCTCTGATTAAACTGTCCAAATTGATGGAGCCTGTTTGCTGGTGGTTGAGATGTGTGGACTGCTGAGCGCCTCCCCTCAACTCAACATCCCACTGGGACTAAACAGGCCAGATGTGTTCCTGATGAGCATCGCAGGTCTCCGCTCCGGAGGCCCCATCAGATTGTTCGGGGGTTGTACTCGGGCAGCTTTTTCAGCCGCTCCTGTTCCTGCTCCGTCTCCTGTCTGGCAATCACCAGGGAGTGACAGTAGCCCATCACCACCTGCAGAGAGAAGGGTCACTCACTCACCCACAAGCACCTTGAAACAAAGCAGAGCGAATAGGTCCACGTGTGTGACAGCCGGCCCGTGTTTCCATGCAGAAAACTGCAGGATTAAAGGAAGTAGATGGTTGTCACAGTATACGGGGGCAGAGTGTGTCAGTCAGTCATTAACCTGCTCAACGTAGACGCCATCCAAGGTCTTGACCTCCTGAGCAGTGGTGGAGGATTTGGGTTTGTTGTCTCCATATCCCTGAAGGTCAAATAACAAATTAGCATGCGCCCCCTCAGCCCCTCAGCGCGTCCTGGGACCAGGCCTCAGCTCTTACCAGCTCCCCGAATGTGGGCGAGGGGCCCCAGCTGATCGTACTCTCATCTGCAGCTACGATGATGCTGCTCTTCCTGTTGGATAAAAGCAGAGTGATGAACAAAACACGGCACATGACTGCAGAGGAGCTGATGCACCGCCGGCCGGCCGGCACTCACCCGCACGCCAGACTGCGGACCTTCCATCCACACAGATCCTGCACAGCTTTGGGGTACATGGTCGAGTCTCTGGAAGTGTTTGTAACCCCCCAGAAGAATAGCCCCCCTGCAAGGAAAACAAACTGTTCACACACCTGAAGAGGGTGAAATGCGTGAACAGTGGAGCGAAGCCCCTTGAGATCTTCTCACCCATCTCGCTGATGGCGAAGGAACACTGGTAGCCCGTACAGATCTGACTGGCGCCGCGTCCCGGGAAGTCAAACAGTTTGACCAGTCGAGGAACCATCTCGTCCTTCTGCTCCGAGTGACCCAGACGCCCGTAACCCCCAAAACCCCAGCTGAACACTCGCTTCTGAGAGTCCAGCACCAGCTGAAAGCCACAAACGAGTTTTAGTGCTCCGTGCAGGACAACGGACCCTCACAATAGGATTGGCTTCAGGTCAAAGCGCTCAGTGGAGCTTCTCACCGTGTGGTTGGACCCACAAGCCACATCACGGACCACCACGTTGGGGACGGGCATGATCTGCCCATCCTTGGACTTCTCAATGAAGATGGCGACACGGCGAGCGATGAGCTCACAATCAAACTCGATGCGCTGTGCACGAGCTATGAACTTGCCATCGCTGTTGTGACCTGCAGGGACGAGAGATGAAGAATAAAGCACCATGTCAAATAACACACACACACCGCATGTGAGTGCACGTACCCAGCTGTCCGTACTCCGGGCAGCCGAAGGAGTACAGGTTCCCTTTGCAGTCCACCACCATGCTGAATTCAGCCCCACAGGCCACCTTCACCAGGGGTTGGCCGTTGTAGGAAATCTAGAGGGACGAGAGGAAGAGGACGATGAAGAAGGTCTATGAAGCATCAGAGAGCTCAGTGAATTACTACAGCAAACGGTTTTGTTCACTCAAAGATCTTTAAATTCACAATAACTTGCTTTCTCTGATCCGTTCACGGGCTGTTTGTGTGGATACCATCTGGACTGACGGGTAAGAAGCAGCGGCCAATGTCAGTAAAATAGATTTTTTTTAAATGATTAAATCATACATTTTGAAATTAATCTTGATTAATGAAGATTGTTACAAAATGTTATTCTTTATGTTTATTTTCCTTCCAAAGACTAAATCCTACAAGTAATGAGTCGTCACTACACAACGCGTGTATTTTAGACACTGTTGTACATTTAGCAGGACGTTTTAAACCACGTCTTGGGACACAGTGGTGGTCCTCTGCAGAGGGTAACATCAGATGCTGAGACGGAAGACGGAAGTAGCATAGCAGCTAGCTTAGCAGTGTCTTTATTTCCCACTAACCCCCTCCTGTTTGACACGTGGATGAATTCCTCCGCACAGATCTCCGCTGTGTTAGTTGCATTAATCTCGGCCAGATTAATCGCATAGATTAATGCGTTTATGTTGACAGCCCTAAAAAAACCAAACGATCCAGACTTTGCGGATGTTCGTGAACGAGGGATGAGAAGCGTTACCTGAACTCAAGCGTTTATGAGTAGGGTGGGAAAAGCAACAAGACGAATGTTTGGGGTATTTACATTTTGTTTGATCGTAAGCAAACATCTATAATATTAAATTATATTTTTGGGAACTTTATTCTTTTGTTGAACAACATGTATTTCCTATGATGGACCCCCCCCCCCCAAAAAAGTCCCCTCCAAAACAAAAATGAATGTAGCCTCTTGAGCCTCTGATTTCAGTGCTTTCAGTGTTTACACTACGTGGGCTGAGGGAAGATGTATTTGGTTTACAATAACTAGCTGCAGCCTTTGCAAAGAAACCCAGCATGTGCTGTATGAACGTGGTTCAGCTTACCAAGCAATCAACATGCGAGGTGATGAAAGACTCAGAAACGTTCCCAAGGAGCTGCATCCAGGTCTTCTTCCCAACCAAGTTACCCGTTATATGATTTAGCAGAAAACATTTAGCAAAAAGAATGCAAACTTCCTAAGCTGAACTTCCAATGGAGAGTTTCTGGTAATGTTCCTCCCCTTTGCGTTCCTATTTATAGGACACCGGTTTAGTATCAGATATAAATATTGCAAGAATATCCTGAAAATACAAAACCTCACATTACCATCTGTCACACTCTGATCTGTTGATGACGAGCGTGTTATAAATAAAATGTATTATTAATCATTTTACAAAGCCGTGTATGGCACCAATACTCCGGTACGACAAAGAGTAGCTGCAGAATAAAAAACAGCTGTAGCTACTGGGAAAGAGTGGCAGCTCCAAAGCTAATGATCACTGGAGGCTCACGTAAGGTGGAGCGGCCTTATTCTCAGTTTGACCATTGTGTGGAGGAAGTGGAATAGGGAGCTCTATGACATCATCAGCCTTGACATATCTAATGTTTTACCTACATTCTGCTCGTCCCGGGTCTTTGTCGTAACTCATGACCTGCACTTTCCCGTAAGTAGTTAAATCTACACAGTGGATGATTCCTGAGCTGCCGTCTCCAAATGACTCCAAAAGTGATCCCCGCCTGCTAGCCTGCTAGTCTGCTAGCCTGCTGCAAACTGTGGAATGGATTTCCTGAGCGTGTCTCATAACTGTCTCATTGAGCCGCGCCTCCGTTCAGGAATCCATTCCACAGTTTGCAGCCAGCTAGCCGGCTAGCAGGATAGCGCTGAGGCTAGACTGTTTAGCACGGCATCCAATATCGTGGATGAAAAAAGGAAGCGTCTAACTGCAGAGAGCAGAAATGCTCATATTCCTCAAGAAGAACCTGCCGATGTAACATTTGTTGAACACTACATCACTTCCTCAGAGTCAACTTTGACACATTCAATTTGTGTTTTCTTTTAAACAATAGTTAGACTTTGGTGTTTAGTTTATTCCAGGTCATCTTAAGTGCTGTTCTGATGCACACTGTTTTAAAACCTATTGTGTGTGTGTGTGTGTGTGTGTGTGAGAGAGAGTGTGAATGAGTGAGTGAGACTGTGTCAAGTGTGTATGTGTGTGTAAGATGTTCACACTTGCACTTTTCATATTTCTAAATTTTTGAGACTCAAGTATTTGACATTTATGAAATTAAATAAATATTGACATGACAATCAATCTGAAACCCTTAGTTTCAAATTTGTTTTCAGAATTTTTTCTGTTAACAGGATTTCCTGTTTTTCAAACACAGCTCTGGTATCGGAATATTATCTGTATCGGCCGATATCCAAATTTAGGTATCGGGATCGGAAGTGAAAAAATGTGGATCGGTGCATCCCTAGATCACACATCTGTACGTTGTGCCAGGTGTGGCGGCGATGGCTTACCGGTGCTGGGCTGAGGACTGCGTCCGTCTGGTTACCGTGGCCGAGCTGGCCCAGCTTGTTCTCACCAAAAGAGTACGCGGTGCCATCCTCTGAGGAGGAACACTGATGTCAGCAAACACAGCAGCACGTTCAGGCTGCCGGCCGGCGACGCACACAGCTATTACAGACACTGCCATATTTCTTTCTGGGTCCAAATGCCCGATTCATGTACTGCAGAATAACTAGAAGCCAAGAGCACGCTTGGTTTTTCCCCAAGCAAAGACTACCAGAGATGATCTGAGATCAGCTGGTGTAATAACAAGAAGCCCCTACCTGTGAGCGCTAGGGTGTGATTGCGTCCACAGGCTGCAGCAACTATCACATGATCTGCAAGCGCCTCAATCAACTTGGGGGCCTCCAGACGCTTGGTGTCTCCGTGACCCAGCTGGCCTTTGTCGTTACGACCTGCGGAAGCCAGAAACCAAGAGATCAGTGATCGCTAACTGCAAACCCCACCACGCAGACCCCCAGCCAGCAGAACGATGAACACTTACCCCAGCTCCACAGCTTGCCCTCCGTGGTCATGAGGAGACTGTGTGCAGCACAGGGCCCAGCCACCACAAAGCTGACCTGGACATCACTCAGACAGCCGTAGCGGTGAGGACCCCACAGGTTCTGGCCCAGGTTGCGGAAAGCCGCTGGAAAGACAGAAAACCAGGTGATATCCACATACATGTTCCTCCTATTTCCTCTGCATGAGGACAGAGCACAACAAGAACCCCTAGAATGTGAAGCCTCCTCACACTCAATTAGATTAAGCACTCAACGGCGCTGTGAGGAGTAGGTTGTTGTGAGATGTGTTGGTTACTCAAACCAAGCTGGGTCAATCAGTTAGAAAAGAACAACATAATCAAAGATACAGTTGGGTTTGTTCTTTAATGGAGGCGGTTTGAATCTAGACACTGCAGCTTCACTTCCACAAAAAGTGCTAAAAATATCCAAGCGAACCGTTTCATACCAGCGTGCAATACAAAAGGACTTGAATGGGTGTTTGGTAGACGCAGCCTCAGTCTTTGTCTGTGCAGCTGCTCCTGCTGACACCCCCAAACCCCCCTTCATGTATCAGTGCGGAGCAGGGCAGAGGGGCAAGGATGGAACGAGACGGAGCTGCCCCGGGCATCAGGGGGCTGCTGCAGGGGGGCGGCTCAGCGCATGCATACATGCATAAGAATAGACATTACTGTCACTATCAATTAATGGGATCTAGTTTCATTCTCTACTGCGGACACACTGGGGGAACCCGATTAATCTGTTATTGATCGTGTCAGCTGTACGCCGCGGTCCAGGAGCAAAGCGCCGTGCAAACAGAGACCCTCAATGTGTCATACAACTTCTACAGAAAGAAATACGCTACTATTCACCACCCTGCATCACAGCGCCTGCAAGGACTGTTGAGTCTAACACGATGCTCACAGAGACGCATGCTGCTCACAGAGAGACGTCTCTGGGAGTTAAGGACAGTCACCCAGGACTAAAAGGCTGACCTGGATCATTCAAACAGCATGTCCTCCACGTTCACCAAATAACACAAGTCCTGTTTGCTAAATCTATAAAATCAATGGGAATGCTACTTGTGATACAAGCTGGAACTATTTATGGACAAACAGCAGTTTGTCCTTCCTCCCAGGATAGTTCAGCATAAGTTGCCAAATACACTCAGTAAGCCACGGTCTCCGTACAGGGACAACGTGCCAATGAGACAAACAAAAAGTCCACATCAGTAGTTCCAGCAAGTAATCCCGTGTGAACTCACAGGACGATCTGTCAAGGACGGCTGCACCTAATTTATTCAACTTTCAAAGTTATGAGCTCTCGCTTCATGCTTAAGGCTTTTCTCTGCCAATGACTTATTTTGCATTTAGAAATATACATTTAAAAAATACTTTTATAGTACAGGTATTACACATTGGTATTGTGAAGGGAAGAACTTGTGGATTTGATAAAAACTATTTCTACCTTGACTTTTGGGCACCTCCTTTCTTCCAATCAGATCCCAGTTGGTCGCTCCAAAGATGAGCAGCTGACCTTTAACCTTTGAGCACTCAAGTTTCTATAGAAAGGACACAATAAGGTACATTGCATTAAAGAAAGGGGGAAAAATGATGTTTGGTCTACAAAAGCAAATAAGTTAAAGTATAGCTGAAAATAATTCCGGGACGTTGTGAGCAGACACATTGCAGCCCGTCAAAGGTCTGCATAAGAACCAGTTTATCATCCTGATTACAGGGCATTTCAGTTATTTTGGCCACTTAAACCAATCACTGATGTATTTGTTTATCTATATCATTAAATCATATATGTCATAGAACAGCAGCATTGATACTCATGCAGGATCAAACCCACTATTTTCTCCTTGACGTCATCGGCCACAGTGACGGGCTGCAGGCCGGACTTGGCGGCGGGCTTTCCGGGTTTCTTGTTGTTCTCCTGCTCGAAGTCGAACTCGTCGTCGCTGCTGAAGTCCCTCTCTTTCCGCTTGCCGCTGGCCCGCTTCTTCTTCACCCCGCCGTTCCCCGAGACATCGGTCACCTTCTTGCGCGGCATCGTTACTTATCCGGAGCTGCTGGTGGGAGAGAAACTAACGATGAGAAGTTCATTCAGACTGAACTCCGTACAAACTGTATTATACTGGCAGAAGCACAGAATAGTTGCACGACGCCGTGACAATGAACCCGTCTGATGCCGTGACGCCTCCGCGCAGGATACAAGCGGCTCTTTGAAATACGACACGACTATTGTAACGTAAACTTGCGAGGAAGTTGTGAACAAATGGCTGGTATTTCATATATATATATATATATATATATATATATAGTTCCATTGACTTGACGGGCTTTGGGAGAAGCGCCGAGGCTGTGCTGCGTAGCGCGGGTTGCGGTGCCGTGTGTCTTTAAATGGACCGACGCGCAACTAACGTGAAGTTTACCGGGACGCTAGCTACGCGACCCCGGTAGCCACGCGTTCCCCCGCCGCCACTGGGAAACGACAGGCGGCCTTTTACCCCAGAGTCCATTCGTTAACAGCAGCCGGTGGCAACTAGCGGCACGAACCAAAAGACAACCGCGGACCGGAGCACGTCGAGTTGCCGGTGTCCGCTTGCTAGCTAGCGGTAGCCGCTAACGTTAGCTTCGGTACGATAGGCTAACCCGCTAGCTAACCACTGACGTTCTTTGTTCGCATAGTGGTTGGGTAACAAGCTAGTCGACGTGCTAACGTAGAACAGTTCAGTTAGTCAGCCGCGACACAAACAAGGGAGGCGCATTTGGTGCGTTATTGAAAACAGTAGAACCAAAAGGAAGCAAAAGTTTAAATAACTTCTTTAAAATTTGCAGATTAGCGGAGTGACTTGTTCATTAAGCTAACGTTACCTCGCTACTGTAAGCTAGCAGGCACTAAATAAAGACATGGAAACTAACGTCACATGAAAGGATGCTACGACACAAACTTTTCCAATTCCTCCTTGAATGGACGCGTTTTAAGTTCAGCGTACGCGCATCTGCGTGGTTTCGAATACATGTTCTTAGTAATTTCATCAAGCTAAGACAAAAAATGTACCGGTGATTTCCTGATTCAGCAGCTCTCTGCCCGTCTCCGGTTTGATTGATTTGAACAAAAGAAGCTGCAGTCTGCTTTCACACCACGTGGTTTGCGTTAAGTATTCATACAGGAAACCGAGCGCTCACCAAATTCATACAGCTGGACGCAGAAGCCGCGAGGCCGCGACGCGCCGCGCGCGCGCGCGACGGACGCGACGGGCGCGTTTCGTCCAAAGTTGTGTCTCCATCGAATAGAAGTTCTCTATGGAAATTAAAATCTGGCAAAAAACAAATTGCCTAAAGTTGGCAGCGCGAACGAATGACAGATGGTGAACACGTTTATGACCACGCACCCAGAATCCAACAGCAGGCATAATAAATACTATTTGGCTTCATGTTTTAGGATTTCAGTTTTAACTCAACATCTTCTGACTTTTTTTGATTTTCATAACGGGCCCTTAAGCAGATCATATTCGGATCGTGCTTTAACCTGCTCTTCCAAACAAGAGTTACATCTATGTTGCATGTTTTCACAATGTTCAGGCAGATCTTTAATATAAATACATTGATGGAATATATTGTAAATTCTGTAGTCTACATTTCATGTAATTGCTACATTTATTATTAACAACTAAACTTGCATTCAATATGAGAATGCATCTAAAAGTCCTGAGACATTCAAAACAAAATGTTTAAACATCCAAACTACAGGTTCCATGTGTTTATCTCTCCTCACGGCCCCGACCAGCCACGGAGCGCTTCACCACGTGTCTGTCCAGAGGCTTATGATGTGAAAACGTTGAAGAAGCTGCAAAAGGGTATTTTGTTTTCTGGCAAAATAAGTCAGTTCCATAATAACATTCTGTATGATTCGGTCCACCGGTGACGTCAGTCCCCAATGACCTGAGGAAGAGGAGCCGCCTGGTCATCAGCTCGGGAGAGGACGTGAGGACCATAATGACACCACTGAAGAGAAGGCCTTAATGAATGTCCTGAATTGCCCTCAAAATGTCTGTGTTTGTGCAAATGTTTTTATAATATGATTTAAACAAATAACACAATACAAACAGCACCATTCATTTACACGCTGTAGGCCTCAACAATGCTTTGCATGAAATTTAAGGTCAATGAATAAAGGATTTTTATTGATAGAATGGAGATGTGCTTTTTTAATTCAGCAACAAAAACATTTAAGCACAAGTTTTTAAAATGAAACAAATTATACATGTATATCAACATATACAGTTATAGAAGGGTAGGGAGGCTTGAGTTTCATGGCCAAACTCTGCAGGTTCATAGACCGCTGTGTAATAGTGGGAGGCACCAAACAGGTTCGACCCGACGGCACTGGGCTTCTTACAGTTAGCTTTCACACACACACACACACACTTTATCAATACTTCACATATACAAATATGTATACAATATATACACATTCAAATAACTCAAATACATACCACAGAAAGAAATCACCACTAATCCCAAAAAGTTAATCCGGTAACTGTGCCAGTTACGGGTGGAGGTCGGAGCCGGGCAGCAGGTCGGGTTTCAGCCCATTGCTGCTCCTCCGCCGGCTGGGCAGAGGGCTCTCCTCCCCTCCCTGGAACCCCCCGATCATGGAGCCCAGGGCACCGCGGCGGCCCCCGTAAGGCTCTACCTGAGCTGCCACGCTCAGGCCAGGCTGGTCGGTCCGGGGAGGGGTCACCGCCAAGGAGGGGAGGGAGACTGGGGGGGTGGCGCTCCCACTGAGGCTCTGCACCGTCACCGACGACTGGCACAGGGGTACGTATGTAAGGTCAATGCATGACACACACACACACACACACACCACATCCGGGAGGGATTCACAGCGCTTCACTTCACGCAAACAAATGTCCTCAAAAACCAATAATGACAAAGTGAGAACTGTTTTTTTGCAAGGTTTTGCAAATCTATTAAAAATAAAGAACAAAAATATAACACAAGTATTCACATCCCGTTTCCACTGATCATCCTTGAGATGTTTCTACAACTTGATTGGAGTCCACCTGCTGTATTCAGTTGATTGGACATGATTTAGAAAGGCCCCCCCGTCTATATCAGGTCCCAGTCTGCACAAGGCGAGCGATATCAGCAAGCACCCAACCAGGTTGGTCTGTTTACAGTGTGCAGAACTTTACAAACCCAAACAGACAAAGGGAACCGCTTCTTCCCCAGAGCTGTAGCCTCTATCACCAACAATGACAGTAAAACACCTTTTATCCACGACTTGGCACGTCAGAGCACGAACCAAGACATAAAGTCCAAGGAATTGTCTTTAGACCTCCGAGACATAACGAGCCGCAAATCTGAAGAGAACAGAAACATTTCTACAGCACTCAAGGTCAAAATGAGCACAGTGGCCTCCATCATCCAGAAATGGAAGAAGTTTGGAAACACCAGGACTCTTCGAGTCGGCCGCCCAGCCAGACTGAGCGATCGGGAGAAAAGGGCCTTATTCAGGGAGGTGACCAAGAACCTACCAGAAGGACAACCATCTCTTTCTTCCCCCACAAATCAGGCCTTTGTGGTAGAGAGCCACTACTTGGTAAAAAGCACACAACATCCCACCTGGAGTTTGTCAAAAGGCACCTGAAGGACTCTGAGACGATGATAAACTTCTCTGGTCTGATGAAACAAAGATTGAACTCTTTGGCCCGAATGCCAAGCGTCATGTCTGGAGGAAACCCGGCACTGCTCATCACCAGGCCAACACCATCCCTACAGTGAAGCGTGGTGGTGGCAGCATCATGCTGGGGGGATGTTCTTCAACAGGAGGAACTGGGACACTAGTCAGGATTAAGGTAAGATAAATGCAACCGAGACATCCTGGATGAAAACCTGCTCCAGTGCGCTCTGGACCTCAGACTGGGGCGACGGTTCATCTCCTAGGACTACGATCCAAAAGCACACAGCCAAGACAACAGAGGACAACTCTGTGAATGTCCTTGAGTGGCCCGGCCACTTGAACCTGCAGCGGGTCACCCCAGGGGAGAGCGTAGTGTGTGTTAACTACCCGAAACGCTCGATGATCCTGTGGACCACTACTGAGGTGTCGCCGAAGTTTTCTTAATAGGCTTCAACTAAAGCTCAAAAATGCAAATTTTAGAGGGTATTCACCTCTAAAAAAACTACAATCTTGCGATTTGTAACGCTCGAACGTCGCACTAGGGTTAGAGTTCAGGCCTCTTAGGTTCCCGACGGGTTGCTAACTAGGACCTATGGACTACGACAACTCTGTGGCAATTTTGAACTACCGGTACAGGTTTGGGGTACGATTACTCAGTGGCAGCAGTTTAACTACAGGTCCTTTGCACTACCTCGGGTCGGAGGCCTACTGGGCTGGGAGCCTCGATTGACCATTGACCATTGACCATGCCGTGAACCTCTACACCGAACTGCAAAGCCGTTGGGTGACGGGAGGTTTGCGTGATCTCCTCAAAAAATAAAGTGGTGGAAAGGCTATGAAATTGGACACAGTTGGAGGAGCAATCAACCGACCGAGGCGGCATGGCAAAGAGCTGAGAGAGGAGTGAGAGGAAAGGGACAACAAAGACTTCCATCTCTGGTCTCTGAACCTCGGGTGATGAATAAAAGGCTCGACGCTGCCAGGGGAAGGGAAGCGGCTGGAGAGAACGTTGGACTAGGGTGGGCTTCCTCGACGCCAATGATCAGGACAGATGAGTCCCCCCAGAAACACCTCACAACCCCACAGGCCACCCAGCAGACACACCGGCCACGCGTTCCGCTTCTCCCAGATAACCCAATAGTGACAATATCGGGACTGCTCACATAAGACCTTTCTCAAGGGACGTTGCACTTGATTATTCTTTGTCCCTAAACTTGTGTTTATTTTGAATCGCTGGACAATGTTTTCCGTTTGAACGCAGCTGTTTTTCTCTGATTGGATGGGCTTCCCTGTTTGTGTTTGATTTAGGTCAGCGGGGTTACCGACCTGCTCAGGTAAATTATTGCGCCTGATTTGATTATTTGCCCGTCTGGCGCCCAACGTAACTTTCGGAATGACAGACGTAAACCTACGCTTCACTGGACCGGAGGCTGTAACTGCTGCCAAAGGTGCTTCAGCAAAGTGTTGAGCAAAGGCTGAGAACTTACTTTTTAATTACTTTGAAAACATTGATACGTTTTTACACTTTGTCATTATGGGATGTTGTGTGTAGAATTTTGGAGGAAAGAAATAACTAACATAAGAAGATGTGAGGAAAAGTGAAGCGCTGTGAATGCTTTCTAGATACCCTCTACATGAAATATATATATATATATATATATATATATATATGTATATATAATATGACAACATGTATTCATTTTAATTCAAGTTCATTGAGACTGTGTCACTGGGTGGAAATGTCAAACCGCATCTCGCCACAATACAGTCATAAGTTTGATTTAGTGGCTGCAATGATGATTGATCCACAACAATGATTGATATTGATTGGATCAATCGATCGATCAATGTATATATATCAATCGATCATATATATAATCAATCGATTATGTATATACAGTATATAATCAATTGATTGATTGATATAAATAATCAATTGATCAATTTGATTTGATTCATTGATATATAATCAATCAATTGATTATTTATATATATACAAATCGATTGATTACATATATTAATCGGTCGATTGATTACATATAGATCGATCAATCGATCAAGCAGGGTTTGAGTGGAGGTCAATGGTTGTCTTTGTACAGTGTGCTTTTACCGTTTCTGAGGTGTTTTCTTCTTCTACCCCACACTGATATTACTGACTCCATTTCTGTGTTTAGTGTTTGGATCCAGGTTCTAATTAATTAAAAACCCTTTCCTGGGGTTCAAATAGGAACATTATTGCATCATGAAAACTGTTTTGGCACATAGTTAGTTTTCTAGTCTAACGGAAGGAATCCGTGTGATGCTAATGTCATACATTATCCAGTTTGATCACATCCAGCCTTCTGACACACTCAATGCAGTGAACCCTGTTAACCGGTCAGGAACCAGTAGCTACAGTAACACCCATGTGTCAAGGACACACAAACGCAGTTGTTTAGAATTGCATATATAGATTAACGTAATCTCATTTCTAAAAATGTTAGAAAAGGTAAAGTGAACCAAAATGAAATATCTTTTTTTAAAACAGGGAATAACTAAAACCGGTTGTGGATCTCGTGGAATACTCAACCTGTTTAACTCACATTGTCCACAGAGACGTCGCTGCCGGCCAAGATCTTCTTCTTTCTGGCCTTGTTGGGGTTCCAGTGGCAAACCAGGCTGTCGTTCTGCACACTGTAGTTCTTGTGGCCCACCAGCCAGTATGTGTTCATTTTGCCTTTACCCTGACAGGAGAACAGGACACAGGACGTCTGACAACGGATCTTATGTGATGTAACCAGTGGACTCTATGTGACGCTGATCCTTTGCTTCGGTAAACTCGACATGCACAACTCGGTGATCTCCCGTTCACAGAGCGACACTGGGGATCGGTTGAGGTCTTTTTGATTGAATGTTTTTCAACTATTCAACCGGATTCATATCAATCTTCCAAAAGATTTTAGAAAATGACTTCTCACTGCATGAGGTTAAAATGCATCGCAGACGTTTACCTTAACCTCAATCTCTCCCCGGAGCTGCAGCTCGTAGGCGTCGTCCTTGATCAGAGCCAAAAAGGTTTCTGAGCTGGTGTGGATTTTCTGTGCTGACACACAAAAAGTGATACACGTTAAATACGGCAGAATATAGTAAAAATATATAGTATAGTAAAAAAAAAAACACACGCACACATTTCTAAGCACTGTCACTGTTCTCCAAGTTTGCATTAAGTTATACAGCTTTCAAGAATACACGTGCAACAAAGGGTCAATAAATATTTAAATGTTTATGTAATACAGTCACACACCTCCACTTAGTTTGGGCTACAATTGTGCGTGTGTTTGTGTATTGTGTGTCCGGGTGGACATACGCATGCTGGTTGACTCCATTCTAGAGGCTGTGTTGACAGTGTCTCCAAACAGACAGTATCTCGGCATCTTGTAGCCCACTATTCCTGCCACACATGGACCTTGAGGGTTCGGAGACAAAGAGTGAGTAGCTCAGACATCGCTATACTGGGACCAGCAGGTCGGGAAGGCGTACATCTTTACTGGTTCATTTCTATGGCTGTGCTTCACTCACATCCCACAATGCTACAGGGCTTCAGCAACGTACTGGACAATAACACATCTCAACTGATCATGATGTCGGATTAAAAGTTACATTTGTCCAACAGCGTTGTTCTTTTGAATCAAGAACATTTCAATAATAATTTCAAAATATTGCTAAAAATGCAGAAATGAGAAACGCTAAAATGAATTTAATTCCTAACAATACAGAAAGGAGAAAGGCTGAATTTAATTTGAAAGAATTACTGAAAATACAGAAATGAGAGCTGAAATTAAATTGTTGAAAATAAAATGGCAGAAGCTGAAATTATTTTTTAAATGCTGAAGATACAGAAATGGGAAAAGCTGAAATAAATTTCCGAAAATACAGAAATGGCAGAAAATACAGGAATGGTAAAAATGAGAAAAGCTGAAATGATTTTTTTTGGTAATACATACAGAAACGAGAAAATACTGTCTTGAAAAGGAGGCTAAAATCATTTTGCAGTTTAATCTACTAGTGATAATGTATAAGTAACGGCTTGACAACCAGTAGATTTTCGTTGGACAGAAATGGACAGCACTGTGGAGGAGAAGCAGTTCAAAACACGTACGGAAGAAGATTAGCGCCACAATAGCTGGACGCCTAAAAGCATTCCAGGAAAGGATTTCTGTTGCTGACCTTCATTCTCGACATCGCAGTTGTTATTGCCCATCTAACCGAATGTGTGTCACTACCAACCCTTTAAACTTTAGAGAACTTCAGCAGAGCTTCAACAGCAATGCTTTAGAACAACGTTCTCAACGTGACGGTGTCACCAAATCGTACGTAACCCTCTTTTTGCTGAGAAAGTTTCTTTGCAAGCAATTCTTTTCAAGGATGGTAGACTTGAGAAAAAGGACCAGATTTTGTTCCAACACTGATATGAGAGTGGCACTTGCTAAGGTGAAACCGCACATTTATCAACTTGTATCTGAAAGGCAACAGCAAAATATACATTGATTTGCAGTAAATATCTATTGAGTTAAGTTTTTTTGTGAAATCCATGTTTTGTTAGATTTGTTCTTTGGACACTGATTTTGTTTGCAAATGATGCATGTCATTGTGTGCACTAATACAATATTTTGAAGAAATGATATGTCATTTTGTCCAATAACAAAGGTTGGGGTGAATGTCCTGATGAAGCTTGCAGGGTTCAGTAGCTCCAATAAGGTTAAGGACCACTGCTTTATGGTAACTCAAATGACACCTGCTGCCTCCCTTTGTGCTTTGTGCCCCTTCCAGTGTGTTCAGTCAGTGGCCCTACGCTTCATAGCCTGTCTGTTTCACTAAAAGTTTCTTTTCAAAATAAACTTCCAAAATAAGAGAACTGTAGCTGTGGTGGCGGGCGTGGTTTGGATCGGCTGCAGAGGGCCCGGCTCGGGGAACCGTGCCAGGCGGAGGTTTACTGGGCCTCAGCTGGATTCGTTTAAGTAAATTGTTTGTCTCCCTGTTAAATGCAGCAGTGGCGTGCCAGGAGAAAAAACCCCGCCGACACAGAGTGTGGGATTACTGCCTAATAAACAAAATCAGCAACCTTGGTTTATATCGTCTCCCTGAAGCTCAAAGACCCCCCCACTGGTAACCAGACACTTTACCTTAGCGTGATGCTTGTAAGGTATCTCACACACGCGGCATTAGCTAACTACTTAAGTGGTGATTGGCTACAAAAGTACAGTAAAATCCTGCTGCTGGCCGAGGCCCGCTGGCACACTGCTATGGGTCGGCATCCGATTCTTCAGAAGGCATTTGTGGTAAGTCACCAACGTGGTTGTGTTGGTCACTTTAGCAACACGTTCAAGCCCATCCCACAAGGGTTCAATGAGGTTGGGGTCAGAAAGTTAGCAGGCCATTCCATCCAAAATAGTGCCTGTAGTCTGATAAACCGCACTCTGTGGGGCCGAACATTGTCATCTTGGAAGATAGGGTTTGGCCTCAGAATTTGGAGATACGGGATTGCCGTTCGCTGCAGAATCTCATATGAATATCTCTGCAATGAGAGTGACTCCATTGCCGTAAGCGGAATCTCGGACTCATGGCTGAACCAAACGTTCCTCCACATGTTCAGGTTGCAGGGTCCGACAGCAGGCGGGTCTTGGCCGGCCTTCAGGCAAGTCTTTCTGGGCGCAATCTTTCTTTCTCAGAGGGAAGTATTGGACGGCACCCACAGAGACACTCGACTTCATGCACCAATGATCCTCAGTACGTACCTGACCGGCTGCATCTTGCAGAACGCTTCTCTCACCTGTGTGGATACCGGCTCGGAGCTGCAGCCTGTGGTCGGGCATGTGGGGGATGGAGACCTGCCGGACGGCTGCAACCAGATCCAGCGCCATCTTGGCGATCTCATCGGCGTGTCTATCCCCGTTCCTCTCAGGCAGACCGCTCACAACCATGTATGCATCCCCAATCGTCTCCACCTGACTCGAGTTTGGCCAAAACAAGTTAAGGACGGAGAAATCAGGGTGTGTTGGCTTTGATAATGACATGACCCATGAAACAAGAACAAACTGCATTTTGAACTCTACATGACTAATGTGCAGTAGAACGCTGACTTTTCAGGTTAAGCTTTTCCTGAGACCACATGGCATTTTCTTTGTAATTCCCCTTTAACTCCAACTCACACGATGAATATTACCCAATATTACACAGTGGGGAGAACAAGTATTTGATATTGCAGGTTTCCCACTTACAAAGCATGTAGGAGTCTGTAATTGTATCATAGGTACTCTTCAACTGTGAGTGATGGAATCTAAAACAAATCCAGAAAAACACATTGCATGATTTAAAAAAATGTAAAAAAAAGTATTTGATCATCTATAAACCAGTAAGAATTCTGGCTCTCACAGACCTGTTAGTTTGTCTTTAGGAAGCGCTCCTGTTTTCCACTCATTACCTGTATTAACTGCACCTCCAACCTCTCCACAAAGACCAGAGAGCTGTGTAAGGACATCGGGGATGGAATTGCACGAGGCTGGCATGGACAATCGGCAAGCAGCTTGGTGAGAAGGCAACAACTGCGCAATTATTGACCCGCCAACCTTGCGCTTCCCAGCGCACCCTCTCTACTGAGTAATCAGTCCAGAACTACATGGCAGGACCTGGTCAATGACATGAAGCGAGCTGGGACCACAGACTCAAAGAAAACCATTAGTACCACACTACCTAGTCAGTGTGGTACTAGCGCACACAAAGTCCCCCTGCTCAAGCCAGCGCATGTCCAGGCCCGTCTGAAGTTTGCCAATAACCATCTGGATGATCCAGAGGAGGTATGGGAGAAGGTCATGTGGTCTGATGAGACAAAAATTGAGCGTTTTGGTCTAAACTCCACTTGCAGTGTTTGGAGGAAGAAGGATGAGTACAACCCCAAGAACACCATCCAAACCGTGAAGCATGGAGGTAGAAACATACTTCTTTGGGGATGCTTTTCTGCAAAGGGGACAGGCCGACTGCACTGTATTGAGGGGAGGACAGATGGGGCCATGGACTCTCAGTAAGAGCATTGAAGATGAGTCGTGGCTTTGTCTTCCTGCATGACAACGACCCGAAACACACAACCAGGGCAACTAAGGAGTGGCTCCTTAAGAAGCATCTCAAAGTCCTGGAGCCAGTCTCCAGACCTGAACCCAATAGAAAATCTTTGGAGGGAGGTGAAAGCCCGTGTTGGATCTGGAGAAGGTCTGTATGGAGGAGTGGGCTAAAATACCTGCAGCAGTGTGTGCAAACCTGGTCAAGAACTACAGGAAACGTATGATGTCTGCAATTGCAAACAAAGGCTTCTGTACCAAATATTAAGTTTGGCTTTTCTGATCAAACACGTATGTCATGCAATAAACTGCAAAAGATGTCCCTACCAATCTGTAAAATAATTATGAATCCCAGTCATATTATTAGGTTTAGATAGAGGACACTTGCTCTTATGCAATGTTTAATCTGTAAAAAGTTTCAAGTATATTTGTCCTAAAGATTAAATATGTTTCTAAGTTCCCCAAAGGATTTTACTTAACTCTCTTTGGTCAAGTCAAAAAGAACATGACATGAATGGCTCTTAATTGATTATACATGTTCTATAATATGATGAGCGTTAACGTTATTCCAGCTTTAAGCTTATTTTTAAATGCCTGCGTGGTCATGCTTCTTCACCGCTCAATGAATGGCCGCTGTCGCGTTGCTATGCGCAAGACCTCTATGGACTCTATGGTCTTCTCCGTTCAAGGAGCAAAACTATGGGACTGTCTCGCAACACGTTTGTAATGTTTTTAATAGAGGTATCATGTTGTGGTTATAAGAGAAGCAACATTGCTCTCACACCTAACAATCCTGGAAACACACTTGTACTGTGTGTATGTATCTATCGATGTATTTGTGAATGTATCTTCTTGTTCTGTTTTATTATGTTTTATCAGGAGAGACGTCGCTTTGGTTTATGGTGTTGTACTGTATATTTGCTCTGGAAGGGACCATTCAAACTGCCCTGTGTATCCAATCACTGAGGAAAAAACTTCAGACAAGAAAATACCTTCTGATTTCAAATCAATTCCTTCTATACAATTGTTTAGTTCTGCCGTTTGGGGGCCTTGTTGAAATCAAAGAAATGAGCATCTGAGAATAATTTGCATTCCCGTTGCTCTAATATTACTCCTTTATCATTTTTTGGTATGTCTTGCATTTGCCTCTGTTTTTAATAAATTACGAAACCGCTCTTTTGCTGGGTTGTAAAAGGTCGGGATATCACCAAATATAGTGGGTGAGCTTATCCATTGACTGAAGAATGTACTAAAATCAAACGGTTTCAGAATATAAGCTAACCATTCATTATCAAATACGTTCTTAAGCATTATTCCTAACTTCTCCCATAAAAGACAATCTGCAACGATTATCAGATTAGTTCCTGGCTTCAGTAGTCGTGTAGTCTATTCTGTTGGAAAAGGGTATGTAAGTAAAAGAAAATGTAGTCTCCAGGTATATATATCAAAGCCACCTCGTCTACAGATCTCTCTTTGTCATGTTTAGACTGCAGATTTGTCCACACAAGGATCTCTTTAAAAAATGCACTGTAAAATATTGCACCACCAACGTCTGTATTGTCCGGTCTAAATTTGTTTCCCCAGGCTCAGAAGATGGAACAGGACGGTTTTTCTCCTCCAGAGCCAACGTTAGCCAAACGAGATTACCACGTGAAGGTAGAAACTCTCGTCTACCAATTTCACAATAAAGTGAGCGATCCCCCACTTGTGCAGCTCCTTAGCCTGAGACGCTGAGCGAAAAGTCCCCCTGCATTAGACAGCTGGATAGACTGTTGCCCCCCTGATGCCCCACTAGTACCGTGTAATGAGGTCAGAGCCCCCGCAGCATGCGGCCCACTCTGCAGCTCTGTGAATGTTGTGACTGTTGATATGGGACATTTAAGAACCAGTTGAAAATTCCAGGTCTGACCCCCCCATTTCCTCTACAGTTCAAGTCGATGTGGGCAAGACAGCCCAAATTGCTGGGCTGGCACTGCCAAGCCGTCCTGGTTGTGTCACACATTCACGCTCTGGGCCTCTCAGCGAGAGGTGTCTTCCTGTCGTCTTTGCCTCCAGGGGACATGCTCGTTCCGGACAGGGTGTGGAAAGGGTCTGTCCCTTATTCAGACGGCCCGTCAGTGGCGGGAAAATTAAAGTGATGATGGAAGATGATGAGTCTGCCGGCTGCATGGCCCGAGTGATTCCTCTCTGTCGGCACCAATCACCTCTCTCAAGCAGGAGGAGATGTGGAAGCTGATCCAAAGTAGGCACTCACTTTTAGTGCACATCTGCTACGAAGTCCCCAAAGTCCCCGTCCCATGACCTGGCTTCAGCTTCAGCTCTATGTCATTTTGCATATCAACCATCTCCATGTCCTCTCCACCTGGCAAAGCAAATGCTTTCTGGAATATGGCTGCAACCTCCTCTTCATATTGATACAGACAGGAATGGGTTTGAGTGGAATAGAATGGACACCTCTGCTGTCTCGCTTTCTGCTCTCAAATGACTTTATTCAGTCTGAAGTAGCTTTTGTGTCGTCTGTTGATTGTGCACACGATTCTCTCACGTTGCATGGCCTGATTGCGATCGACAGGTTGGCGTCCACTGATCTACCCCAAAGTGTCGCGGCAACGGTCCAGATCATGCTTGAGAGGCTGGTGTGCCTCCAGATGGCAGATATTTAAGCAACCTACACGAATGGTGAACCAAGGTTTTCAACTAAGGAACATCGACATGCCTGAGGCCAACACATATCTCTGTCTTATTGGTTATTCAGCTCTATCGGGTAGCTCTATTTACTTGTCATGTGGGCTTTGATCCCTGCATATACCTCATTGCTTTCCCCCTGGCGTCTGCCATAGAGACACAGGGGAGGTTGCATTCCATGTGTCCTTTGCATGTTCTCTGTCCTCAGCATTTCTCAGATTCCTCACTGGATTGTGGGGGCGATCACCATGGCCCCCAACAACGGCCTTCCATTGGCTCACAAAGTGAGCGTGCCTTTCACCGGGGGCACGGTAACATCAGGGGCTTGATCTAAAGGGGTGTCTGATCGTCATCACCGCGCTCGCATGCCTGGTTTGGAAATGACAGCCGGTGTTGTGCCTCAATCTGTTCTTTTGGGTCAGAATATATGTGGCGTGTGTTGTGAGTACATCAGAAATGAAAAGTTGACATCTGGTTGAACAGCTGTGCTGGGTAAAGAGTGGCTCTGAAACAGAGGGATGACCGTTGGAGTGAGGCAAGCAAGGAGTGAAACTACTGAGCTTCACCCTTGTCCTCTCTGGTTTACAGCAGATCGAAGCTTGTGCTCTCCAATCAGCGTATTTTCCTAACTTTCTCTGCATGTCTGTGACATTTCATTGTTACCTTGTAGACATCGTAGGAGTCTATTCGCGTGTCAAAGCACATGTAGAGGTTGTTCAGCATCTCCACCACTTGAAGAGGAGCACAGGATGCAGAGATAGAGGTGAAGCCCACAATGTCTGAGAAAAAAATGGTCACCTGGAACAAAACGGAAGGAGGTGACTTCAGCAGTATTGGTTACAGTTTATTCTCACATAGCGATCCTACAATAAATCCTACCTCTGTGAAGGCTATAATGTAACATTGTTTCTGTTATTCCACCATATCAATGAGGGTAGGCTAATAAATACAAATGTATGTTTGTATAACAAAATACACAAAACAAAATTCATCATTTATTCTCTTTTGGGGCAAATTATTTATTTATGTAAAAGAACCAAAACAATGTAAACGTGCTAGAAAGAATCATCCATTTTATACCCTATGCAAAAGCAGACATTTATCAGCTTCATATAGTTTTATATATATATATATATATATATATATATATATATATATAGCCACCTGATTCAAGAAAACATTGTAAAGGGTTTTCCAAATGAGGTTGGGAGCCACTAAATGAGTGTTAAATGAATAAGCTGGTTCGTTGAATCGATGGTCCCATTTGGCAGTAGCCCCCCTGCGCACACACACACACACACACACACACACACACACACACACACACACACACACACACACACACACACACACACACACACACACACACACACACACCTTCAGTGCTTTTGGTACAGCTGCTTCCATGAGCCTCTTCAATAAGCTTGACGCAATTTTCACCCAAATAACTTGTTTTATCTCCTGATGAATATGGAACAGGGCAATTATAGGTAATTACGCCAACAATAGCAACAAAGGCAGCTAACACACGTATTCATCCATCGTGTGCTCGCAGAGGTAGCAGCTCTTCACTGCAGCATCGGGAGAAGCTTATTGGCTTATTCGTCTTCATAAGATTTTTCCGTTTCTACCTTTAATGTGAGCATGTGTATTACAGTTGTTTTCCTTATGGACATCAAAGGAGAATAATGATAAATGATCAGCAGCCGTTTTTAACAAACAATTCAACACAGCAACAGTTACATGAACACTTTAACACCTTTGGGCCACCAACTCCTTGTTGTTCATGGAAAGAAAGAGGGAGCACGGGGAAATCTCTTTCTCCAGATTAAAGTACCAAGTCAGAGCTGTAGAGTGACCGGTTAAGGAAAAGTCCCCAAGTCAAGTCCAAACCAGCAAGTCCAGAGTCGGGTTTATCAGAGTCAACACAAACCACAGTCAAAGTCCATCTACAGGTCCACACCAACCAGTGGCAGAGACAGGGCGTGTGATGCAGAGAAGCTGGAGACGGTCGGAGACGGTCAACGTGGGGGAGAAGCTGAGGACAGATGGAGTTGTGCTTTTGGAGAACACAACATCTTCAACACAACAGGGTTTTTCTTTTTGGGGGGGATTTAGCCTGTGCCAATGTGAGGGTGTGAGGCTAATTTGTAATTGGTGATTTTGTGCCAATAGGAAGTCCACTAGCAGTATTCCACTTATTGGTCCATTCAGGTGTGGGTTTCAGTACAGCCGTGTAGTTTATAACCTGAGCCATACATAATAATAAAAATGATTTTGCTTTTTGCGATTTCACCGACCTTTTCGTAGCTCTCTGCCTCGACATGTTTGTGCTGGCGGAGCTGCCTGGCGACCGACTTGGGTAGCATCTGGTGCAGCAGGTCCTCGGCCAACTGCCTTTGGCGCTTCAGGTCCTCCGTCTTCTCCTTCAAGCTCTTGGCGTAGTTCTGTATCCACTCGGTCATCTGCTTGAACGAGATCATCACTACCGGGTAGATGAGGCAGGCTATGGACAGCAGGCAGACCCTCATACTGAGGCCCGAAGACACGGCACGAGACGCCAACCTGAGAGCTGGCACCGCCCGATCAAACAAGCACTGCTGAGTGTGGGTCAGAGCCTGAATTCCAGCGTGGGACCCAGACAGGAGCTCTGTCCTTGCTCCTGAGACCCGCCAAAGACTTGTGTTGAAAATATAAGAATGTTTTGGAGTCTGGCTTAAGTTTAGCTTACGGTCTATGTTCTCCACCCAGCAGTCATTCAGTTGTTCCGTCATAACTCTGGCGAAGCCGAGGTAGCTTAGTACATAAGTCCACTTGTACTGGAAGTCAGGGCGAGTTGCCACGTGGGGGAAGTCCATCAACTGGTGGTTGAGCTCTTGGAATTGTATCAGTAGTCTTGCAGACAGTACATCTTTCCAGTTCACATTCTGGTTGACTTTGGTTAAAGTATCTTCTACGGTACCCCAGATGTCTAGAAGTCTTCTGATGGCCAGGGAGTAAGCAGAGGCACCATTTTCCCTTGTGTCATTTGTATCCATAGAAGTATTCAGAAATCCTTGAACGCTCCACCTCAACTCTTGGCAAAATCCAGCCAACTCGACACTACAGGGGATCCCGTGGCCATCGCTATTACCTGCCATTTCATCAGAGAGGTGAGCAAATACTGGAAACAGAATCTCTGAGATACTGGCCTCGAACGTCTCATTGCTCAGGTCTTTGGTAATTAAATGTCTCATCTTTTGAAGCTTACTGACGAGATGCAGGATGGCTATCGTCCTACACGAAGTAAGCTCGTCGTAAGCAGCCTCTGTCGTGTGCAGCAGGTCAAAGTTGGAGCTGAGGTCTATGGACACAGAGCCAAGCAGGGCCAGGAAAGAGAGGACGCAGGCTGTCAAAATCCGCCGAACAGAGCGACTACTGCCAGACATGCAAAATATGGAGCACCTGGAAAAGCAGGAATATAACGTATGAATTACCAAGGATTTTAAAATACACTAAATGTACAGTGTTATCACAACATGTATGAAGACAAAACTGCTGTCTCACCTTCACATGTGGAGAATTACTGCATGGTGGAAAATATTTGTTGGTTCTTACAAAAAACAAAATGTCAAATGCTTTCATGGAAAATATGTTTTGGGTTCTATGGGTTCTTTAATATGCTAAAAGTCAGCTCGATCGTCCATTTAAGTTGCAACCGAGAAAACCCTATGGACACGGCCCAGCCTGTGCTTAACGGGAGCCGTTCCCAGACCAACGGATGGACAATGGTCACCTCTCTGTTTACCAAAGGAGGCCGGTTTCCCTGAGATACCATGAAAAGCAGATAGGGAATGAGAAGCTGCACTTCTTTAAAAGAACAGAAAAGAAATTGTCAGTGATGAATTAAATGAATACTTTCTAAAGAAACGTGATGATGATGTTTTAGTCATCTTTTTCTTTAATCACTTGTTTAGAAGAGCCGTAAATATTGATCAATTTATCAGCCGACAGATGATGGATTTAATGCAGTAGTACGTACTTTACCTTGATGATAAGATACAAGTGTCAATCTTGCTTTTGATTCCCAAATATGAGGGCTTTTCTGCTTTGGGTATTTTTCACTCATGTCTTACCTTTATGTGACATTTTAGAAATTTCTAATTTCTAATCAGTTGCTGCCCTTAATGATACATTTATTTAATCTGAGATGCAAGACATCTTGAGGACTGTAATATATTGTTAATTTAAAAAGACTATTCCCGTGTATAATTGGGACAGCAGCATCTCTGAATGGGACCTCGGAGGAGACGGAAACCAGCTCCACTGCATCTCGTCCCAGCAGACCTCCACCAGCAGCACCACCTGGAACCAGCGAGACCAAACTTTTGGGGACAGCTTAGTGAGTCTCACCTGCACAGCTGAGAGTCGCTGTCCGCGTCGTGCTGCACCCACGGGGCGACCCTCCTCTTCGTTACGAACCTCGTCTTCAGGGAGGCCGAGGACCGCGTCCCAGAGGCGAGACACTCCTTTGTCATCAAGTCCAGCGGCGAGGTGCGCCCGGAGGTCTGCTGTCTGTGGACAGGACGCGGGACGCGCGGGACGCGCGGGACGCGCGCATCGCAGGGACCGAGATGCCGAGTGGTCCCGTTAGTGGATGTCAGCGGAGGCGCCGGCGTCTTTTCAACGTCCGGTTGCATACTTCAAAATAAACGTTTTAGAGAGAATCATACGGGCAGTGAAGTCATCAGCACGGCTGTAAATGTCCCACATACCGACTGGCCATTTTAAATAGTGTAGGAATTAATCGAATTTAATGTAATATATAAATGTTGACTATTTTACCATTTTTACAAATGAATAAACACAAACCATAAACACGGTGAATAGACGGGAATAGGGAATTAGTTATGGATTTCAAGATGTATAGTTACATGTTTACACAAGCTAACTTTTTAATTTCTGTTTAAGGGGCAGTGAACACTATTCGACAGTATTCTCCAAAATATAATTTAGTATTGCTCCTCATTTCTAGTTGGAAGCTCAGTTTGAACTTTTTTAGTTACCATGTAGCCTCTTTCTAGTCTGATGTTAAAAGCATCTCCGATGATTCTGACCTGGAACTTCTTCAGAGGGAATGAACCGGCCGCTCTCCCTCAACAGCGTCCGTGTGCTCAGGTCATCTGTCCGTGCTTTAATTGTGAAGGCCGCGGCCGGAAGCCTCCCTCGCGGACCACGGACGCACGCTGCAGGGGGAGAGGTGCGCGCGGGCTGCTCGAGAGGAGAAGCTGCAACTTAGTGAGCCGTGAACCAGGTGCCGACCCCGGGACGGCTCTCGTGAGTACCCGCGGCCCGTGGAGCTGCTGCGGCGTCCGGCGCGTGGCTCGAGGCGGGAAGCGGCGGTCGCGGAGCGGCTGAGGAGCCGAATGAGAGCGCTGTTTGGAGCCGGTAAACAAAGAGCTTTTCTCCCTCTGTCCTCCCCATTGTTACCGAGCGGGACGCCGCAGAGCGGCTCCCGGCTGCAGAAGTAAGCCAACTACTCTGAAACTTTCCTCCTTTCTGAAAGGACGCGTGCGCTTCCGTTCGATTGGTGAATTCACTCATTTAACCAGAGTACAAGAAACACCGGGACGGCATTCATTCAGCGTTCAGCTAACGGCGACAACTTGCCCAGTTCGTGTGCAGCAGCCATTCAATTCGCACTCTTGAGCTTCATATGGAACCGACCGAGAACACCTACAACATGCTTAGTGTCCCACACAGGACAGCACCTACAACATGCTTAGTGTCCCACACAGGACAGCACCTACAACATGCTTAGTGTCCCACAAAGGAGAACACCTACAACATGCTTAGTGTCCCTCACAGGACAGCACGTACAACATGCTTAGTGTCCCACACAGGACAGCACGTACAACATGCTTAGTGTCCCACACAGGACAGCACCTACAACATGCTTAGTGTCCCACAAAGGAGAACACCTACAACATGCTTAGTGTCCTCACAGGACAGCACGTACAACATGCTTAGTGTCCCACACAGGACAGCACGTACAACATGCTTAGTGTCCCACACAGGACAGCACCTACAACATGCTTAGTGTCCCACACAGGACAGCACCTACAACATGCTTAGTGTCCCACAAAGGAGAACACGTACAACATGCTTAGTGTCCCTCACAGGAGAACACGTATAACATGCTTAGTGTCCCACAAAGGAGAACACGTACAACATGCTTAGTGTCCCACAAAGGAGAACACGAACAACATGCTTAGTGTCCCTCACAGGAGAACACCTACAACATGCTTAGTGTCCCTCACAGGACAAGACGTACAACATGCTTAGTGTCCCTCACAGGACAAGACGTACAACATGCTTAGTGTCCCACACAGGAGAACACAACATGATTAGTGTCCCTCACAGGAGAACACCTACAACATGCTTAGTGTCCCTCACAGGACAAGACGTACAACATGCTTAGTGTCCCTCAAAGGACAGCACCTACAACATGCTTAGTGTCCCTCACAGGACAGCACCTACAACATGCTTAGTGTCCCTCACAGGACAGCACCTACAACATGCTTAGTGTCCCACAAAGGAGAACACGTACAACATGCTTAGTGTCCCTCACAGGAGAACACGTACAACATGCTTAGTGTCCCACAAAGGAGAACACGTACAACATGCTTAGTGTCCCACAAAGGAGAACACGTACAACATGCTTAGTCTCCCACAAAGGAGAACACGTACAACATGCTTAGTGTCCCACAAAGGAGAACACGTACAACATGCTTAGTGTCCCTCACAGGAGAACACATACAACATGCTTAGTGTCCCACAAAGGAGAACACGTACAACATGCTTAGTGTCCCACAAAGGAGAACACGTACAACATGCTTAGTGTCCCACAAAGGAGAACACGTACAACATGCTTAGTGTCCCACAAAGGAGAACACGTACAACATGCTTAGTGTCCCACAAAGGAGAACACGTACAACATGCTTAGTGTCCCACAAAGGAGAACACGTACAACATGCTTAGTGTCCCACAAAGGAGAACACGTACAACATGCTTAGTGTCCCACAAAGGAGAACACGTACAACATGCTTAGTGTCCCTCACAGGAGAACACGTACAACATGCTTAGTGTCCCTCACAGGAGAACACGTACAACATGCTTAGTGTCCCACAAAGGAGAACACGTACAACATGTAGTGTCCCACAAAGGGAGAACACGTACAACATGCTTAGTGTCCCCAAAGGAGAACACGTACAACACCTTAGTGTCCCACAAAGGAGAACACGTGCAACATGCTTAGTGTCCCAAAGGAGAACACGTACAACATGCTTCATGTCCCACACAGGAGAACACGTACAACATGCTTAGTGTCCCACAAAGGAGAACACGTACAACATGCTTAGTGTCCCACAAAGGAGAACACGAACAACATGCTTAGTGTCCCACAAAGGAGAACACGTACAACATGCTTAGTGTCCCACAAAGGAGAACACGTACAACATGCTTAGTGTCCCACAAAGGAGAACACGTACAACATGCTTAGTGTCCCTCACAGGACAGCACCTACAACATGCTTAGTGTCCCACAAAGGAGAACACGTACAACATGCTTAGTGTCCCACAAAGGAGAACACGTACAACATGCTTAGTGTCCCACAAAGGAGAACACGTACAACATGCTTAGCGTCCCTCACAGGACAACACGTACAACATGCTTAGTGTCCCACAAAGGAGAACACGTACAACATGCTTCATGTCCAGGAGAACACACAGTGTCCCACAAAGGAGAACACGTACAACATGCTTAGCGTCCTCACAGGACAACACGTACAACATGCTTAGTGTCCCACAAAGGAGAACACGTACAACATGCTTCATGTCCCTCACAGGACAGCACGTACAACATGCTTAGTGTCCCACACAGGACAGCACCTACAACATGCTTAGTGTCCCTCACAGGACAGCACCTACAACATGCTTAGTGTCCCACAAAGGAGAACACGTACAACATGCTTAGTGTCCCTCACAGGAGAACACCTACAACATGCTTAGTGTCCCTCACAGGACAAGACGTACAACATGCTTAGTGTCCCACACAGGAGAACACATACAACATGCTTAGTGTCCCACACAGGACAGCACCTACAACATGCTTAGTGTCCCACACAGGAGAACACGTGCAACATGCTTAGTGTCCCTCACAGAGAACACGTGCAACATGCTTAGTGTCTCACACAGGAGAACACGTACAACATGCTTAGTGTCCCACAAAGGAGAACACGTACAACATGCTTAGTTTCCCACACAGAAGAAAACGTACAACATGCTTAGTGTCCCACAAAGGAGAACACGTACAACATGCTTAGTTTCCCACACAGAAGAAAACGTACAACATGCTTAGTGCCCCACAAAGGAGAACACGTACAACATGCTTCATGTCCCACACAGGAGAACACGTACAACATGCTTAGTGTCCCACACAGAAGAAAACGTACAACATGCTTAGTGTCCCACAAAGGAGAACACGTACAACATGCTTAGTTTCCCACACAGAAGAAAACGTACAACATGCTTAGTGCCCCACAAAGGAGAACACGTACAACATGCTTCATGTCCCACACAGGAGAACACGTACAACATGCTTAGTTTCCCACACAGAAGAAAACGTACAACATGCTTAGTGTCCCACACAGGAGAACACGTACGACATGCTTAGAGTCCCTCACAGGACAGCACCTACAACATGCTTAGTGTCCCACACAGGAGAACACGTACAACATGCTTAGTGTCCCACACAGGAGGCAACATGCTTAGTGTCCCACACAGGAGAACACGTACAACATGCTTAGTGTCCCACACAGGACAACACGTACAACATGCTTAGAGTCCCTCACAGGACAGCACCTACAACATGCTTGGTGTCCCACACAGGAGAACACGTACAACATGCTTAGTGTCCCACACAGGAGAACACGTGCAACATGCTTAGTGTCCCACACAGGAGAACACGTACAACATGCTTAGTGTCCCACACAGGACAACACGTACAACATGCTTAGTGTCCCACACAGGACAGCACCTACAACATGCTTAGTGTCCCACAAAGGAGAACACGTACAACATGCTTAGTGTCCCACACAGGACAACACGTGCAACATGCTTAGTGTCCCACACAGGACAACACGCTGAACCGCATATTCTCATGTGCAGTGCAAGAAGACAACTAGTTGCAAAATCAGCAACTGGCAAAACATGACATTTAACCAGTCGTATCAAATAAAATAAAATAATGCTTTTTAAGGAGTCCAAATAACACCTGCTGTGTATGAAGAAAACGGGTAGAAACACTGCTATGGTAACATGAAACACGTGTTGACGTTGCATTCTTTGTGTGTTCGTCAGCTAGTGGGGGCGGCCGGTGCTCCAGTCATGACCTCTGGGAACGGGAACACTAACAGCAGCCGACACGATGGAGAGAGCAAACCGGCCCAGGCCCCAGTGGAGTCCCACATCCTCACCCATCTGATAGAGGGCTTTGTGATCCAGGAGGGGGCGGAGCCTTTCCCCGTGAGTCCTCGCGCAACGTCACGCATACACACACACACGCACACACACTCTGTGGTCTGACCACACTGGTGCAGGTGTGAGTCCAGCGACCGCTCAGGTCTCCTGTATTTGGTTACTGGAGTTATTACAAATAAGAACGTCTTTGTATTTGTTTCCTGTAAAACCATGAAGAGAAGCCAGAAGGATTTGATAATGGCTCGATCATTTAGAGACACTCCTTTTAGTCGCTGGCTTGGATTCATGCTCCTTTTATTTCTCAATGCTCGAATAGGACGATGTATTGTTGAAGCGGTTTTCAAAGCTTTTTAAGCACGTTCCCGTCTTTAGCCTGTCGGTCTGCCTGTCTAACATGACATGAATGCCAGCAGCCAGCAATGAGAACGCCAAACATGGGCCGGTAACTACAGTTATTAGATCGATGGATGGAGTGCATTGAACGTTCATCGACTGTTTCTGGGAGCTCAGTACCAAGACTGAATATAGAGTTTGTGTGTCACGCTCCTCTTGGTGTCCACAAGGACACCCATTCATCAAGGACTCCTTGGAGTGCCTTCAGCTCCGTGTTTCCTTCCTTCCTGGTGCCACAGCCTCAGCTGCTATAATGAACTCTGTTCGTCTGTGCAGGTGGAACGTCCATCTTTTTCCATCGACATCCTCAGGAGACCCACGGCGGACTCCAAGATGGCGGGCCTCCCAGCAAAGGGTAAATCTGTAGATATGAAGTTCTCTGTGCGTGTTTCATGTCTGTGGTTCAGACCTCCTGATCCCGCCTCTGTCACAACGCTGCCTTCAGGGAGCCAAGATAAAGACTCGTGTGAAATTGTCGACATTGTAATCTGCATACCTGGTTCAGAGAACGGGGCCCTTATCAGATGCTGAGCTGCTCGAGTAAGGGGCCCGTGTGCAAGACTGGAGCCAGTGAAAGACGAGGGCGAAGGTCTGCACACTGAGAGCTAGACAACAACCGAGCACGGACACGTTACACTCAATACCGCACCTGGTTATGCTTCAAACACGCTCCGACTCCCTCCGGTGAAATTCAGAATGTGAAGATGCAGCCATCTGATGTTAAGACCTTATGCACCACGTGAATGTACGACGGGTCTAGTCATGCGTTGGTTGCATATAGAATCCTCCACCTGCATGAAGGAGCTAAGAGAGAATTCAATTCAATTAATTTTATTTTGTAGAGCCCATAATCGCAAATTACAAATTTGCCTCAGAGGGCTTTACAGTCTGTACACATACGACATCCTCTGTCCAGAAACCCACCATCGGCACAGGAACAACTCCCCAAACAATGGAAAAACCCTTCCATGGGGAAGAAAGGGAAGGAACCTTAGTGAGAACGTCAGAGGAGGATCCGTCTCCTGATGGACAGACTACAATGATGCCATGTGTACAGAATGAACAATGTATAATACATGAGACTATATGACAGAGATGATTCTAGTAACTGTGAGTAGTAAACCAGACGCACAGCAGGACCACTGCAGGGACCACCACCATCACATAGAACCACCATCACATAGAACCACCATCACATAGAACCACCATCAGATAGAACCACCATCACATAGAACCACCATCAGATAGAACCACCATCAGATAGAACCCGCATCAGATAAAACCAGCATCACATAGAACCACCGTCAGATAGAACCACCGTCAGATAGAACCACCGTCAGATAGAACCACCGTCAGATAGAACCACCGTCAGATAGAACCACCGTCACATAGAACCACCATCACATAGAACCACCATCACATAGAACCACCATCAGATAGAACCACCATCACATAGAACCACCATCACATAGAACCACCATCACATAGAACCACCATCAGATAGAACCACCATCAGATAGAACCACCATCAGATAGAACCACCATCAGATAAAACCAGCATCAGATAGAACCACCATCACATAGAACCACCATCACATAGAACCACCGTCAGATAGAACCACCGTCACATAGAACCACCATCAGATAGAACCACCATCAGATAGAACCACCATCAGATAGAACCACCATCAGATAGAACCACCATCACATAGAACCACCATCCACAGAAGCCTGTGGGGAGGGAGAGCACAGAGACTTTAGGAGAGGGTAATGTTGGTTTACGAGTACAGTAATATGATTAATATCTAAAATAATGATGATGATGATGATGGCAGCAGCAGGCGTCAGCATGGCCACGGCAGGTGTCAGGACCAGGGTCCCGAAGGAACCACGATCTACGGAGACCTGATAGGGAAGAAAGCACAAAAAAAACTCCCTGAAAGAAGCTGAATTAGTCATGTGCATTAATAAAACTTGAATTATGGTAGAACGAGAGCATGAGAGAGGAGCTTGGTGTGTCCTAAGAAGTCCCCCGGCAGTCTAAGCCTATAGCAGCTTAACTAAGGGCTGGTCCGGGCTAACCTGAGCCAGCCCTAACTATAGGCACAATCAAAGAGGAAAGTTTTAAGCTTTACTTTAAAAGAGCTGAACGAATCTGCCCCCCGGACTGAAAGTGGAACCTGGTTCCACAAAAGAGGAGCTTGATAACTGAAGGCTCTGGCCCCCAGCCTACTTTTTAAAACCATAGGAACAACAAGTGGGGTCGTCGTGGCGCAGGGGTTAGAGAAGGTGTGCTGGGAATCACAAGGTTGGTGTTTCGATTCCAGGCTCCCCCATGTTCCATGTCGAAGTGTCCCTGAGCAAGACACCTAACCCCTAATTGCTCCCCAGGCAAAAAATGTGAAAAAGCCATGGGTTTAAAGTGTAATGTAAGTCGCTTTGGATAAAAGCGTCTGCTAAATGACGTGTAATGTAACAAGTAACCCAGCATCTATGGAGCGCAGCTGCCTTGTAGGGCAATGCGGTGTTACAAGCTCTTGAAGATACAACGGTGCCTCACCAGCAAGTGCCTTGTAGGTGAGGAGAAGTACCTTAAAATCTATTCTTGATTTAACAGGGAGCCAGTGCAGAGAAGTTAATACAGGAGTGATATGATCCCTTTTCTTAGTTCTTGTTAATACACGTGCTGCAGCATTCTGAATCAACTGGAGAGGCTTAAGAGATTTACAAGAGCAGCCTGATAACAAAGAATTACAGTAGTCCAGTCTGGAAGTGACAAACGCATGAACTAATTTTTCTGCATCACTTTGAGACAGGAAGTTCCTGATTTTTGATATGTTACGTAGATGAAAATAGGCAGTCCTTGAAGTCTTCTTTATATGCGAGTTGAAGGTCATATCCTGGTTGAAGAGAACTCCCAGATTCCTGACGGTGCTGCTGGGTACCAGAGCAATTCCATCCATAAAAACTGTATCACGTGACAGCTGGCTTCAAGGCGCTCTGGGCCTATCAGGATAACTTCCGTTTTTTCTGAGTTTAGCATCAGGAAGTTGCCTGTCATCCAAGTTTTGATGTCTCCAAGACATTCTTGAAGTCTAACTAGCTGGTCCGTCTCTTCTGGTTTGATCGACAGATACAGTTGAGTATCGTCTGCATAACAATGGAAGTTTATGCGGTGTTTCCTGATAAGATCGCCCAAAGGAAGCATATAGAGGGTAAATAAAATCGGTCCAAGTACAGAACCAGGGACTCCGTGACCAACATTGGTGGTCTTTGAGGATTCACCGTTTACAAGCACAAACTGAGATCGGTCCGATAGGTAGGATTTAAACCAGCTGAGTGCAGTTCCTTTGATACCAATTAAATGTTGTAGTCTCTGCAACAGGATACAATGGTCTATGGTATCAAATGCAGCACTGAGGTCCAGCAAGACAAGAAAAGAGATGAGTCCTTGGTCCGATGCAAGTAGAAGATCATTCGTAATTTTCACCAGTGCTGTTTCTGTGCTGTGATGCACTCGAAATCCTGACTGGAAATCCTCGAACAAAGCATTGTTTTGTAGAAAGTCACATAATTGATTTGCGACGGATTTCTCAAGGATCTTCGAGAGGAAGGAAAGATTAGAGATAGGTCTGTAGTTAGCCAACACCTCTGGAGCAAGAGTAGGTTTCTTAAGAAGAGGTTTAATTACAGCTACCTTGAAGGACTGTGGTACATGTCCTGTCAACAAAGACAGATTCATAATATCTAATAAGGATGTGCTAACTAAAGGAAAACTTCCTTAAGCAGTTTGGTCGAATCGATCCAAGAGACAAGTAGAAGATTTAGACTTTGAAAATAAAGAAGTCAGTTGATCAAGGTTGATGGAAGAGAAGGCATCCAAACAGGCATCAGGCCCACTGCTGCATCCAAGGTTCTTACATCGGAGGACAGGTCGGCACTGGTTGAAGGCAGGAGACCATCAATTTTCTCTTTGATAGTCAGAATCTTATCATTGAAGAAGTTCATGAAGTCGTTACTAGTGAGGTCCAAAGGAATACACGGCTCGACAGAGCTGTGACTCTCTGTCAGTCTGGCTACAGTGCTGAAGAGAAACCTGAGTTGTTTTTTATTTTTCTCTATTAATGATGAGTAATAAGATGCTCTTATGTTACGGAGAGCCTTCTTATACGTTTTAAGGCTGTCTTGCCAAACTAGCCTAGATCCTTCTGATTTGGTGGAACGCCATAATCGTTCAAGTTTCCGCACAGTTTGCTTTAGGTTCCGTGTTTGAGGGTTATACCACGGAGCAGACTTCCTTCTTGTTGCTATTCTTCTTTCCAGAGGAGCAATAGCATCCAGCGCCACTCTCAAAGAGCCTGTAGCAGTATCGACAAAATGATCGATCTGGGACGGACTGAGGTTCTCACAGGAGTCTTCTTGTATCTTGAGGCAGGGCACTGAACTTAGAGCAGAAGGAATGGCTTCTTTAAATAAGGCTACAGCGGTATCCGATAAGCGTCGACTGTAGAAACCTTTGGCAGGAGGAGGAGGTTCTGATAGTAGAAATTCAAAGGTTATCAGACAATGGTCCGACAGGAGAGGGTTCTGTGGAAAAATTGTTAAATGTTCAATCTCAATCCCATACACAAGAACCAAGTCGAGAGTGTGGTTAAAACAGTGAGTTGGTTTATTTACACACTGACAGAAGACAGAAGGACACAGCGGCTCTCTACCTGCTGACATACACACTCTCATTCTTCTTGTAATCATGACCACAGATGCATGCTGGGATGTAAATGAGCCAGCAAGCCGAGAGGCCCTCTTCTCCGTGACTGTGCTGCTGTGTGTCTGAGTGTGTCGTGGCTGTTTCCACAGAGCCAAAGGCCCAGAAGGAGCCCATGCTGACCTGTGAGCTGTGTGGGAAGGTGGACTTTGCCTACGTCTTCAAAAGGTCCAAGAGGTTCTGTTCCACAGTGTGCGCCAAACGGTGAGCCAGGGGGTATTTGTGTGATCTGAATGAAAGCGGAACTGGAGAACGAGACGCCCCGAAGTCAACGGGACGGAGAGAGAATGACGTCTCACGCTGGTGGAGATCCTGGGACTAAAAGAAACACACTTGTTCAGGAGCTTTTCAAAGCAAGGTCAATCTTCCTAAACGTCAGTTTAGTTACACATGACATCATGCATGAGACATATGTAAAGATACACACCTGGATCATGTCAACGGGGCCCGCCTTCTACACGGACGGTGGACGCAGCACCACGAGCACGTAGAGGAAGGGATGCGTGGACGAGCTCCTAGCAGCCGGTACGAGCGCTGAAAGAGTGCAGCGTTCATCCAAATCCGTCTTTCCCATCTATGCTTCTGTCAACTACATTCTCTCACAATGTAGTTTCAAAATGTCTGCGACGTTTGAGTTACTGCTTGGATCCATATACGGAACTACTTTAACATAATTCTTACAGGTTGTGTAAATGAGCAATAACATGAAAACGACCACGTGGCTTCGTATTCTGGCGTTGACCCGGCTCACCGTGTTGGCTCTTGTGTCGCAGCTACAATGTGGGATGCACAAAGAGAATGGGCCTCTTCCCGAACCGCCAGAGCACCTTGGAGAGCGTGAAGAAACACCGAGCGCCGAGTGGACACCTCAGAAACGGCTGTCTGGAGCCTAAGAAGAAGGCGAGTCTTTATTCAAACATGCGTGTTCACGCGCGCACCGCGTCCCATCCTGTCCTCGCGCCCCGGTCTTTATTTAAAGTGCTGTTGTGACTCCTCCCTCTGCTCAGAAGCCGGCTGCGGCTCCGCCCCCTGGCCACTCGGCCTATCCTGCTCAGGGGGAGTCCAGCCAGTGTTCGGACTTGTCCGGCTACGGAAGACCCCCGTCCCCCCCGTCGGCCTCCCAGCCCCGCGGCTTCCTGCCCGGTGACCCCGGCCAGTGGAACATCCAGGACGTCTACGGGTTCATCTCCGCTCTGCCAGGTGGGCGGGGCCTCAGATCCCGTGGGGTTGTTTGTCGCATCCGGGGGTTGACGGTGAAGAGGGGGGGGGCACATGCTTCAAAGGGGCCATGTGTACTGTACATGGTGTTTGAGGGACGTTTGGTGATTTCTGAGGACTGTTTAAAGAAGGAATGTGACAACTTATCCATTGAGTAATGAAGGCTTCATTCAATACCTTCTGTTATCACAGCAGGTGGGGATGAGAATGTAACGATTAATATAATCAACCCCTAAATTGAACTTGCAGACATCGGATTGAAGCTTTTGTTAACTAGCAGTCTGATCCCACAGTAGACGCGGCCGGCGATGATCAACCTTCAGTCCGTGTGCTGTAAATGTACCTGTGGGGAACCTCTGCTACGGTTCCTTTCTGTTGGCGTAGCCTTATCCAAGCTGTGTCGATCGTTATTCAACAATAAAGCAGCAGTTCTGACTTATTTGCGTTAGTTTTGAACGCCGTGCATGAGGCTCGGGGGTCACGCGTGCAGCGCCGCGGGCCGAGCTGACTGGCTGCTTTGTGGCTGCAGGTTGCCTGGAGATCGCCGAGGAGTTCCGCTGTCAGGAGATCGATGGACAGGCCCTGCTGCTGCTCAACGAGGACCATCTCATGGGGGCCATGAACATCAAACTGGGCCCTGCACTCAAGATCTTTGCTCAGATTAGCACACTGAAGGACTCGTAGCACATCTCCACACACACACACACACACTAATGTGTTGGCGGCCGTGTGGGTGGAAAATAGCACTACTTTCCTCCTGCCGTTACTAAGCAACCAAGACTTGGGCTGGAATGAAGATTTAGAGTCATTTGTTTGGGGACAATTTCTCTGACTTTTTAACCAGATGTTGGGACGTCCTTCAACAACGATGGTCCAAATGGAGGAAACCAGCCGTGTGGTTGCAGAGTGTCTTCCGCCCAGCAGAGGAGCGCCGCTGCCCTCTGACGGCTCGCGCCTGGGTTTTGACTTGCGTTGACGCTTTTGTTGTCTAGGTTGCTCTGATCTGCCACAGAGACCTGTGTTCATCCATAAGCTGCCTCTCCGACTGTGTAGAAGTTTGTTTTAATGAGGCACGGAATTAAATTCCAAGTATATTATGAATATAGTAAATAAACAGCAGCATCGATGCGTCTGTAGTGACGTTTATTTGCGTTGCGTAGTTTGAGGGTCCTGGATCAGGACTCTAGGATGAGTCCTGACGAAGCGGAGGGAGCATTGAATGTCAGAGCGCTCAGCCTTGATATTCAATCAATTATAACAGTTTAAGAAGCATTTCAAAACATGATTGACTCAATAAACCGCTTGTTTCTGGTGTGTGTGTCACTGTGGGAATGTGTAGCGGTTTTAATTGCACACACGCCTCAGAAGGAGCATGAGTGCTGACGTGCATCCTTTTCAGACTGAATGTTTTTCATAGAATATCACATCGTGTTGAGCGACTTCGTCCTCATTCAGCCTTCACACCGTAATAAACTATTTCATTGATGAATAATAAGCAAATTCAAAGGCCAATTAAATGTGACTTATTTCCATATGTTGGATACCGATTGATCTGCTTCACGCTCTTTAAATCACTGTGTGTGTCTTTAATGTCTCTAACACTACATGTCATCGTGCGCTGATGACAGGAGACAAACACTAGTGGGACGAACCCATGAAGGACGAACCGCTCCACCTGCATGTGCAGTCCGTGACGTGCGTGATGGACAGCTGCTTTGTGTTTCCTGAAGGCAACGCGGCTGAGGAAGGTTTTCAGCCTTATTCTTTGAGCTGTCACTCATGATGCCCCGCCCCCTTACGGCTCCCAGCGGGTGGGATGCGTTCAAAAAAAAAAGTAAAAGTAAAACTGTTCTCTCCGAGTTTCTGGCTCAATCACTTTTATTTAGTTTCTCTTGCCTTTGTCCATTGATTTGCCAGTTCAGAGTTAGTTTGTAAACCTTTAAAGACAAAGAACATAAATTACCTTTCAAAATTAAACATCCCCAAATTAAGTTTTTTGCTGGGTTTACATTTAAATAAACATCTTATCTTATACTCAAATTTAATGAAATATTTTAGCAATCCTGGCAATTAACTTGATGCTGCAATGATTCGCGCTAATCTACTCAGTCACCAATGCTTTAAACACGAATCAGCATTTTAAACTAAACGTCTTTGGACCGAACCGTAGAGTCACTTGTCTCTTCCCCGCTGTGCCTGTTTAAAAAGGGAATGAGGACCTTTACACAGGCGCTCCACAGCTAGGGCTTTCTGCTGGTGCACTCTGGGAAGTGTAGTCAAGATCCAGCTCAACAAAACCACGGGTTAAAAATGCAACGTACGTTGCTTTGGATAAAAGCGTCAGCTAAATGGGTTTTAAAAAATATAGAACAGAGTAAAAACTATATTAAACCCCAAAATACTTTTCATCCACTTATTTATTTCGAATACATTGTTTTGTTTTTTTCAATGTTCAAGACCAAAACTTTCAGGTGAAACCTTTGGGCTGGATTTGGTTCTATATGATGATCACATCATTAGCGACATGGTGGCAGTGCAGCGTTTGAAGATACGGGAACATTATCTGCTGAATACTCCGAGATGTTCTTACCCAAAGATATATGGAACAAACTGTCGGACAGCATTCACTGAATTTCACTGATTTATTCCGTCAAACAGAATCAAACACTTATTACAAACCACCAAGTCCAATCCACCGTGATTACGGCTTTTTCCTCAGTAGTTCCCACTAAAGTCAAACCCTGAAGAGAAGCACGCACACTGAAAGGAGAACGCTGAGCAGAGCCTTCCAACACATTGCTTGAGCTTATTCAAATATGATACAATATTATTATATATAAGAACCCACCCACCTTGTATCTAAATGACATCACCGCTGGCAGGTCGATCACAACCAAAGATTTAATAAAGCACTTTTCCTGACCGCCGGCATTTAATGAATGAAGAGCCTGTTCAGTGTGCGTTACTTCAGCAGGATCTGAACCTCTAATTCACACCACAAAGACTTCTAGCAGACACCCGTTGCCTTCACGCGACCTGCTTTCATTAAAGCAAACTACTTTTCAAGTGAGGACCTTTAGTCCTCTAAATTACTGCCTTTTTAAAGACACCTCAAGGCTTCCAGATTCCCCGGAGGGTTATGATTTCATATCATATATCACATAAGAGGTTAGAATAAAAGCGGTTTAGATCTCTTTCAGGTTTTAGGACTGATTCCAGGTCAAATCTCACAGCCACGGAGCAGGTGGCTCCTGTGAAAACACAGGACAATAGTTTGAAGCACTGAAGCGTTGCTCGCCTTCCCCTGCCGGAATGCGACAGGTGTGCAGGTGCTGAGATGACGTTACCGTTAAACAGACTCCCAGCAGCATCCCGCCGCGTCAAAGACTCCGTGGTACCAGAGAGCCAACAGCAGAGCGGCCCGGCGTCTCCACAGGACGTCCAGGCGCTGCTGCTCGTCCCTGCTGAGGACGTCCAGGCGCTGCTGCTCGTCCCTGCTGAGGACAGAGGCTCCGGTACTCGGCCTCTAAATCCAGGGGAAGTTGCATTGTGGGAATTGAAGGCCCCGGAGGGAAGGTGTGGATTTATTCAATCTCTGTCCTGCTGATTTTGAAGCTTTGGTTTGTAAAGCGTTTACGTTGAGTTAGAGGACCAGTTTGACCGTCTTCAACTGAGACAAACGTCACTTTTTTCATTGATTTGAAAAAAAAATCTAAACAAAATACTAAACCCGAGTTTAGGATGAATCACATATCTTTTGTTGCTTGGACGAATCCAAACGTTCAAGCCGCCCGTGTAGCAAATGTCCCAGATCTAACCAGTGATTGGGAGCAAGTGGGTTACAGGCTCGTTTGGTACGTTTGGTCACAACAGATGGGTGAGTGTTCTTCTGATAGCAGGAGCTCACTCAATAGCTCCCATTGATTACGAGCACTGCAGCACTCACACAGCGCTCGCGGCGTCACAGCAGTCATCCTCACTTTTATGGGCGACCTGGTGAAGTCAGAGGGGAGCGTTAGAGCTGAAGAGATGGACAGACATGCAGGGGTCAGAGAGGACAGTAGTGAAGAGCCAAAGCCATCCCAGAGATTTATTCCTCATTTAATCGAGTGATTCAATAAAAAACATCATGAAAACGCAGGAGAACAGGAAGAGTAGAGAAAGTCAACGCGAGGGGGAGCTGGAACAGACCGATTGGTCACCAGGTCAGTAGTAAAGAGTAATAGAACGCTCAATAACTCAAATGCATTTAATATAATTCAGTTGAATTCTTTAACGGGACCGTGCCTGTAGTACGGCTCACGTTCGTGGGTGGGTTTATAGATCTATAGATATATATCCACGCGCTCCCAGGCATGTCGTAGGATTTGAGGTTTAAAGTTTCTGAATTGTGTTTTGTCCAAAACAAGTCAATGGCTTCTGTTCTTGTACTTGTTTGAGTTGTGTCGCCTCATGCGAACGGTTTTAGAATTTGCGTCTGGGACTTTAGATGTACTATAGATACATAAACACTGGTACTCAGTACTCAAGTCAGAACCAAGTGAATGCCTTAAAGATAAAACACGACCTCCTGATTTTTAACAAAAACGATCACTTGTGCTTTTTCTTTTGTTGCATTGCGATCAACACGTGCTTGGTGTTCCACGACGAGCCGGCGACGCTACTCTGCTCGTGATCGCACTGCAGCCGAGACCACGCTGCTCTGCTCAGTCCCGTGGCTGCATTGTGGGGAGTCCCCCTCTGCGTCAGGCCACCACGCCGACCCGCTGCAAACATGGACACGTGAGAGGGGAAGCAGGTCCACCCGGGAAAAGGGAAGAACCCAGAAACAGACCAACAGAGCGTCGGCGGAGAGGAAACTTTGCAGAGTACAAAACAGGAGCAGATTGGATCAGTCTTTGTTCCCAGTTATGTTCTACTACGGTTGTTTATACCTTGCTCCTGAAGAGGGGCTTGGCGCCGGGGCCACAGTACTCGTTGTAGATGAGCTTGAAGAGGAACAGGTGGAAGAGCGTTATGAGCGACGCCACGCTGAACCAGAAGAGGAAGGGCAGGCCCGGGTACCGGTTGGCCATGTGCTCCTCGTGGGCCAGGATGGACTTGAGGTGCAGGGTGTGGCGGAGATCCTGCAGGTGGCGCAAGTCTATGGAGATGTACAGGAGCGGCGTGATGGGCTGCGTCACCATCACGGGGAAGGTGTGACCTTTGAACTCCGACGTCAGCTCCACGGGCTCGTTGAGGCAGCCGGCCTCGCAGGCGTACAGCTTCACCGGTTTCTCCTGCGGCTTCACGGACACGTGCAGAAAAGGCTTCCCCTCCCCGTCCAGCAGCACCGCCAGGTTAATGAGGTCCTGGTTGTAGTGGATCCCCCGCAGGGCGTAGCTGTTGTGCAGCACGTCCGGGTCAGCCTGGAACTGAAGGTGGTTTTCGGTGAACTGAAGGCCGCCGAAGCTGAGCACCATGCCCTGCATGGCGCCGTGGGCTCCGGCCGCCACCAGCACCTTGCAGCCCCTCTTCTGCAGGGTCAGAGTCCACAGCGTGACCAGCTGCAGGATCTGAGCGGCGCTGCTCACCCGCTCGGGCCACAGGTTCTCCGCGTGCATGGTGGCGTGGCCGCTGAAGCAGTGGTCTGCGTACTTGAGGCTGGACTCGAGGCGGACGCGGTCCTCGCCGCTCAGCCTCCGGTCCAGCAGGGGAGCCATGGAGGAGGACAGGATGTAGTAGAGGGTGGTGTTCACCGTGCGGCTGGACGGCGTGTGGGAGTCTGTGATTTTCCTCATCTCAACACCTAAATGAAAAGAAAGTAAAATAGCTTCACTAAAACCCGCATGCATCCAAGAACCGGAGGCGCCTCCAGAGCGTTACACGGACACTTTGCCACCTTTCTACTTCATTTAATTCCCTCCATTACTAGAAAATGAAGTAGAATAGAATACAACTGGGTCGGAGGTTCTTTTATGAAAGAAAAGAATACATTCATGTCCCACTGAGCTACAGTTCCGTTGCTCTTCCGTAATCCATTCAGGCCACGTGTGCAAAGATTTGTATTTTATTCAGCCGGTTTTATTCTGCCAATTAAATATGTTTTGAAGTAAAAGTCTTTCTGAAAATGTGTATATAAATATAAAATATGATATTCTGTTATGACCTTTGACCTTCAAAAGGCACACATTAGTGCCTTGGTATGTTTAGGCCAATGCCTTTCTAAGGCCCATATTTATTATTATTAATATATAATATTTAAAGTGTGTGTGTGTGTGTGTGTGTGTGTGTGTGTTTTCCTCCTCAGACTGCAGGTAGACGCTTGTTGGATCTCAGGTGTGATTCTAGTGACTGGAGTAAAACCCGCATCCTCCTTTAGAAGCCACTACAACCCGAGCGTCCCTCACCTGACGTGAAGAGGTCCATCCAGGCCTGCTGGTGATCTCCAACCAGCTCATCCACGTTTGCCCTCAGCAGCTCCCCCAGCTCCTTCTTGGCTCCATCTCTGAGGGTGCTGAAGGTCTCCTCCAGCTTGGAGGGCTCGATGGGCTCCGAGGTCCACACCACCGACAGGATGTTGTCTTTGTGCTCTAGTTTAGCTGGAACCTGGATCCTGCCGTTCACCTTCTTGGAGGCCACCACCACCAGCACCATGCGGCCATTGTCCACCAGCACCCTGCCAGAGGAGAGCACGATCTCCCTGTCCTCCAGTTTCTCCACGCTGGTGGAGAACTTGCTTCCAAAGGAGGGGCTGTCGTAGGAGACGTCCAGGGAGGCGGCGTGGTCCGACGGGTTGCTGATGTGGATCCTCTGCAGGTAGACGCTGGGTCTGCTGCGGTGCGCGATGAACTCCTCTCTGATGGTGACGCAGTCCCGGGCGGACAGCAGCGCGCAGCGCACCGACAGCACGGAGCCCTTCCGGAACCACAGCATGGCGGCCTGGGCCTCGGCCCGCTTCCCCTCCAGGTGGACGCCGACTCTCGGCGAGTACTCGGTCTGGTGGACCGGAGCCGAGCCGGGCTGCGACGACGACGCGACCCACAGCCTGTTGGAGTCGACGTCGATGAGAATGTGGCCGTTCCCCGATACGAACGGCGTGTCTAGCGGTTCCTGGGCTGTGCTGTAGACGCCCTCCCCTCGGTCCACGAGAGACTTCCACCTGTGGACCTCCGCCAGGAGACACTGTCCCGCCGCTCCACCGGGCAGCACCGAGCCGCCGAAGAACCGCCACCGCCGCTCCGCTCCCAGGTACCAGTAGAAGATGAGGAAGAGCAGCAGCCCTACGAGGAGCCTCCTCGCCCAGCTGCTGGACAACAAGCCCGGGAGCCCCTTCAGTCTCTGCTGGAGCCACATGGCCGTCACCGGCCGGGGGCCGCCGGCCAGCGCCGAGAAACGTGCCGTCTGTCGGGGCGCGTTGGTCACATCGGGCGTATGTCCGCTTCTACTCAAAACATGCTGCGAACGGGCTTCCTTAGCTGGCGGCTAGGCTAGGTTAGCTGGCGGCTAGGCTAGCTTAGCTAGCGGCTAGGTTAGCTGCCTACTGGAGGCGCGCGGCTGCTTCTCGCATGGTGTTGGCGGTCATGTCCTCCAGCAGGCTCCTTCAAGCTGTCGTATGTCGAGTCGTTTCCTTCTCTGTTCGCCTCCAGGGTGAAAACATCAGTAAATAACTCAGTAAATAACTCAGTAAATAACTCGCCGCCACAAGTGAGTCTTGTGTTTGTCTCAACTGCCGCAAAGCAAAACTGCACATCAGCGACCGGAAATGTCGCAGAACTCTGCTACCTGCGTATATTGTAATGTCGTAATGTAATTTAAATGTGTTTGGTACATCAATGTATGTTGAAATACTTTCAGTAGTTTAATAATTGACTCAAAACAACATCATTAATGTATCTTCAATTGATTTAGACCAGTTAGTTAGTAGTTATAGTAATAACAATAGTTATATTGTAGTATTCATCACACCGAATCTTCCCCAGAAACAAATGCAAGTGTGTTCATTTTAAACTTTAATTGCGTGTTAAAACGTCAATGCCACATCACATGAAAGTAAAAAACTAAATACTGTGAATAAATACATGAATATATACTCTGTTAGAATGTGTATTGTGATTAAAGTGAACAGTAGCGAAAGAGCTCTGTATCCTTACATCTGTTTAATAAATGTAACGGAGAGATTTGGATCATTATTATTTCTCACAGGGAGGTTAAAAAGATTAAAATCCACCAGCATAATTAAAAAAGACAAAATAAACACCAATTGTTTGTACTGTAATTAGATGTATAGTGTACAGTTACTGGAGGAAGTAAAAGCTACGTGCAAGTGGTCATGTTCTCACAGGAGATGGGCCGTCTTTCTCCTACTGGGGCTGTCCCGTTAGGGGGGGACAGAGAGAGAATGGGGGCGAGAGAGAGGGAGAGAGAGAGAGAAAGGGGGAGGGAGAGAGAGAGAGGGGCAGAGAAAAAGTTTGAGACAGGACTTTCTGCGGACGTGCACAGTTCGGCTTTGCACCGATTATCTTGCGGGCGATTCCACTGGAATCAGTGAAATGAGACGCCGCGCCTCGCTGCTGCCAGCGGGGGTCCTCCTGTGCGCGCTCCTGTCCCTGGCAGGCGGACACGAGCAGCGACTCCCCGAAGGTAAGTGCGGCTCGACCCACGGCGCCAGTCTCCGTCATGTCCACGCTGGTCCCCGTCATGTCCACGCTGGTCTCCGTCATGTCCACGCTGGTCTCCGTCATGTCCACGCTGGTCCCCGTCATGTCCACGCTGGTCCCCGGTCAGTAGCAGGCAGTGAGACCTGTTAGCTAAGCTGAGACGTGTGTTCGTGTGGTGTCACGTGGTGCATTAAACTTTATTTAATTTATTTAAAACTTCTCAAAGACATTAACTAACTTAATGTTAAGCCGTGTCTTCGCCCGGGAGCCGCGAGGGGGACGCGCGTGTCGCTGACGTGGACGGGGCGAGCAGCGCACCGTGCACGCGCAGCTCGTGACGTCACGGCTTTACCCGCGCGCGCGCGCATACGGTGTATGTAACTTTACGAGGCTCCCATCAACCCTCAGGGACAGAGAACGGAACAAAGTTGCCGCAGTTTGCAGTCTGCGGAATTTACTTAACTTGAAACGTATCTGAGTGAAGTAGGTGAGGAAGGAGGAGACGGACCTCCAGTAAAGCACATGTTTACTGTTACAAACTGGACTAAATGAACGACGAGCCGTGTCCTTCCTTCCTTCAAATGCACATCTTTAATAAACTAATGTCCTGCAGATGCGGAAAAGGTAGCGACCAGCATGTGACTACATGAAGTAGTCACATGCATGGTCGGACTGTCCATAACTGATACAAATCTGATATATGAAGAAAGAAAAATGACAAAGTGTATTGATATACCATATGAGAACCATATGAGAACCATATGAGAACTTGTGTGTAAATTGCTAATAAGATAATCTGTGACAAATGGGTTATTATTACTTTGACAAAACATATTGTATAATAAATTGTCTCTGCTGTATGTAAAATATTACAACCCATGTACAACAATTAAATAATACATTAGAAATACTTTTTCATTTTTTCAGCATTTTTGGGGCAGAAACTAAATATCCTCCTCAAAGTACAAATATGGAATCAATGAAAATGTAATATTACTCCAATAAATAAGGAAATAACTTTTGTTATTGACTCACCTGGGCCCCAGGGGCCTTGTGGGGTCCAAGGAATAACAGTCAGTTCAAAGAATTCATTTTCTCCATTTATGTCTTTGTTAGACGACGGGAAGATATCTGAGATATCAGCTGGATTTGTTTAACTAAAGGTCTCATCATCAGATACCTTCAGCAGATCTGTTTTGTTCATTTTATTTTGAAGCCCAAATGACAAATTAGCCTCAGAGGGCTTCACAGTCTGTGAGGGTCACCGAAACCCTCACAAAAACCCTTCCATGGGGCAATAAGGAACCCGGTGAGAACGTCAGAGGAGGATCCCTCACATTCTTCTGCTTGTGGTGTCTTCCAGAGGAACTCGTGGTTGTGACTGTTGCAACCAGAGAGACGGACGGCTTCAAGCGCTTCTTTCGCTCAGCTAAACATTTCAACTACACTGTGAAGGTAGGAACCCGCGTGGCATCTGTTCTCTACACGGGAACCGCCATCGCTTTCAACGAATGTCAGTCACAGAAATAAGGCTCTGACCTTTGCGTTGGTCGGTGAGTATTCTCATTACTGGAGTCCTATATTCAACGTATGCTTGTACGTATGCCGTAAGGTCCTTGGCGAAGGGGAGAAATGGAAGTCTGGCGACCACACGTCATCTCCAGGAGGAGGTCAGAAAGTGCGCCTCCTTAAAGCCGCTGTGGAGGACATGAAGGACGAGAAGCAGATCCTCCTTTTCGTTGAAAGGTAGCGTCTCCACCACCGGCCCACTTCAATGCACTGCCACTGCCACTGGTTCACTCTGGAATTAAGGTTCCCATCATGAAATGTCACTCACTGCCAGTTTGCTCCTGGCTGAAACACGTGGACACTGAGCACCTTGCTGTCCACAGAAGCAATGAAAGACAACCCTCCGTTGTGGCTTCGCTCCGTGCTGATCACTCTCTCTCCCCCCGCGGCACACAGCTACGATGTGGTGTTCGCTTCAGGTCCCAGCGAGCTACTCAAGAAGTTCCAGCAGGCCAGACACAAGGTGGTGTTCTCCTCTGAGAGCCTGATCTGGCCCGACAGACACCTGGAGGACAAGCACCCCCACGTTGCCGAGGGCAACCGGTTCCTAGGCTCAGGAGGTAAGGCCCCGTAGCTGCGACCCTGGGTCAGGGGGTCCGCTCCACCAGGAGGTGCTTACTCAATGGTGTCCAGCCCAGTTCCACTGATTGACTTGACGTGTTTCGCCCAGGTGCTCTTAGCTATGCTACAAAAAAGTCAATCACGGTATCACGGTATCACGGTATGCAACGCGCCTAACTAGATGTATTAGCGACGTGTTTTCATGGGGCTTTCCAGTCGTATAGTGATTATATACCGTATGTAGTGAGTACACGGGTGGCTCTGCTGGGATGGTAGTGGGCACGTTCACCGCTCTCTTAGACAAAACCCTGCTTCCTTACAAGGTGACACGTTTATTATTTACAAGCTGCACGCGTGATTTGGGGGCAAATGTGTGATTTTGGGCGTCACAAAGTAGATTGAATTGTAAACGACGGTTTATATACATGGAGAAATATTACAGCTGCTCACTTCCTGTTTGTTTCCACAGGTTTTATTGGCCACCTTCCCAACATCAAAGAAATGCTTGCTGACTGGACAGGAGAGGACACGGACAGTGACCAGCTGTTCTTCACCAACATTTACATTGATCCAGTTAAACGGGTAAGTTTGTTTCATTATCTGTATTATATTTCCCCTGGTTAATGGGACTCAGCACATGGACAGCCAGTGGATCAGAGCCTTTTCCTCTGTCGGCCTGTCAGCACTTTTTGAAATTTCATTTGTGAAAACAATGTGTGTTAATGTTTCAGAAATCCATAAATATCACTCTGGACAGCAGATGCAGATTGTTCCAGAACCTTCACGGAGCCCTCGGTGAGTCCCTTGAACGTGGCCTGTTAGTCCGGTAAGCGGCTTCATGGAGGTCGATGAAGACATCCTCTCGCCCGTATTTTCCCGCTCCACGCTGTGTCATCCGCTGAGGATGCAAATGTAAAATAACACCCACCCTTTTCTTCAAGCCTCATCCCATCTAATGTAGGAAAGGACCCGAACTCTCTCTGGATTTATTCTTTTATTGATTTGTTCTCAATCTCATGAAAGTTGACCGGAACATCTTAGTTGACTTAAAATGTCTCATTCAGCACTCGACGTTCTATTTCTCTTCACCTATCTGCTGTAATAAAGTATGACAACAGGCAACGTGCCCGAGGTTTCAGACGGTACTCCACCGACCGACGGATGATGTCAACATGTAATACCAGCAAGAAGAGATGGTTCCACTCACCGTGTGCTCATCGCTTCAGCTCTCAGCAGGAACTCAGGAGAACTCTGCATCCACAAAGCACACAGTCACCGTCCGATCACTCGGCGGTGTCGACTACACAGGATTGTCACATGGAGGCTGGAAAATGGGTATTTGTTGACGTAGCAGGTCGGGACCTTTGCTTTTAGTGCATGTGAGCTGCAGCGAGATTTAACCGGCTGCAACTCCTTCGGAACATCTGTTGAACACCTGGCAACATCTCTTTTCTCTGTATTTCATGGACCAAAAGGTGGAACATCGAGTGAATCCCAATAGTATCCCAGAATCATCAAGATATGCTTAAAACTCTTCAAGTGGCACTAAAATATGCTGCAATCTCTTACGCTCCTATTTCATTGCAAACAGCGGTTCATCTGGAGAAGGTAGCGCGCGGCTTCCACCGCTGAGGGCGTAACGCAGAAGAGGAAAGGGCTGCACGTTTAGACACGAGCTCCGCTCACAGCAGTCTGCAGCATTTGTTGAGGCAGAGGAAGGAATTTGTTGGTTCGGTGAGAAACGGATGAGAGCCTGAGGGCCGTCTGCCCCCAGTAAGCCTTCTTCCTCTATCAAGATCACCGTACTGAACAGACACATCGACGGCGCACTAGCTAACCTTTGAATGAGAAAAGGTTTCCAAATCTTTGATATATTGGTAATTACTTACTCACCACAATTAAAGTTTACACTATGGTACATGTTACGCTAATTAGCCTTTGAGAGAAAACACTAATTTAATATATTTACTGTTTCATTTTGATCTTTTTTGTCCTTTTTTAGTTTGCATTGCACTCGACAAAAAGCTGACAAGAATCGATTTTGAATTATTACAAAAAATAAGCTCTGTGGCAAAGACACATTTATGATGATGATGACTCACAAGGTTTTGTTCAGCAAGATAATCATTGCATTTGAAGATATCATTTCTATTCGTATAAGTGTGATGTTGTAGAATCTGACTCTGAAGTACAGTCAGGTTCTATTAATCTTAAGGATGCAGTGACATGTAATACAAATAGATTTTCCACTAATCTACTGAGCAAATTATATCTTTAAAAAATAGATTTGAAAGCAGTCTGCTGTCTGTCTTAGACTGCTTAGAATAGACGTTATGTTCAACATATTTTTTAATGAATGAAGACAATGAACAAAGGTTTTGTGTGCGTTTTAATCTCTTGTTCCTTTGTGTGTGTGTGTGTGTTTCCAGACGACGTGGTGCTGAAGTTTGAGGATGGGCGGGTACGAGCCAGAAATGTGCTGTATGATACGCTGCCTGTCGTCATCCACGGGAACGGACCTACCAAGGTACTGACCAATCACAGCCCTCTGACCGGTCACATGACTCGTGTGTCATGATCCAAGCCCGAGAGCACATTATCAACACGTTGATGCAGAAAGGATTAGCTGAATCCAACACGCGTCCGGTTGTGGAGGACAAGCTTCAGAGAAGAGACAACTCAGTAACACAACTCACAACTCATTGTACATCCTGAAATCCAAAATGAGCCTCAGAGGGCTTTACAGTCTGTACTCATGCAACATCCCCTGTGCTGGAACCGGCTCAAGAAAAGCTCCCCAAAATGAAAACCCTTCCATGGGGAGAGAAAAAAAGAAAGAAGGCTTAGTGAGAACGTCAGAGGAGGATGCGTCTCCTGATGGACAGACTACAATGGATGTCATGTGTACAGAATGAACAATGTAAAAGACGTATAATACATTCAATTCCTATAACAAAAATGATTCAAATATTGAGAGTAGTAAGCAGGTGTACGGCAGGACCACTGTAGGAACAACCACCATCAGAAAGAAGCACCATCTACAGAAACCTGTGGGGAGGGAGAGCACAAATACCATAGGATGTTAAGGATGATGTTAAAATGACAGTAATGTGTGTCCTCCTGCAGTCTAGGCCTCTAGCAGCTTAACTAAGGGCTGGTCCAGGCTGACCTGAGCCAGCCCTTACTATACGCACTATCAAAGAGAAAAGGCTGACTGAATCTGCCCCCCGGACTGAAAGTGGAACCTGGTTCCACAAAAGAGGAGCTTGATAACTGAAGGCTCTGGCCCCCAGCCTACTTTTTAAAACCATAGGAACAACAAGTAACCAGCATCTATGGAGCGCAGCTGCCTTGTAGGACAATACGGTGTTACAAGCTCTTTAAGATACGACGGTGCCTCACCAGCAAGTGCCTTGTAGGTGAGGAGAAGTACCTTAAAATCTATTCTTAATTTTTTGACGGTGCTGCTGGATACCAGAACAATTCCATCCATAAAAAGTGTATCATGTGACCTAAGGCGCTCTGGGCTTATCACGATAACGTTTTTGCTTTTTATCAAGTTTTGGTGTCTCCAAGACATTGTTGAAGTCTAACTAGCTGGTCCGTCTCTTCTGGCTTGATCGACAGATACAGTTGAGTATCGTCTGCATAACAATGAAAGTTTATGCGGTGTTTTCTGATAAGATCACCCAAAGGAAGCATATAGAGGGTAAATAAAATCGGTCCAAGTACAGAACCTTGTGGGACAATGTGACCAACATTGGTGGTCTTTGAGGATTCACCGTTTACAAGCACAAACTGGGATCAATCCGAAAAGTAAACCAGCTGAATGCAGTTCCTTTGATACCAATTAAATGTTCTAGTCTCTGCAACAGGATACAATGGTCTATGGTGTCAAGCACAGCACCGGTCAAAGTTAGTTAGAAAACTGTCCATGGTGTGAATCACACATGTACACCCGCCCAGCCACAAAGAGGGTCAGAGCCCTGCAATACAAATGAAAATAATTTGTGTGCGGTAAGTTGTAGTACTGTATATCAGGAACAGGGAAGACATGAATTTGTTTTCCAGCTCCAGATCAACTACCTGGGTAACTACATCCCCAACATGTGGACGTTTGAGACCGGATGCACAGCGTGTCACGAGGATCTGCGCCCCCTCACGGCGCTTAAGGTCAGTTCCCAGGCCTCTGATGATCATATCTCCTCTTTGTGCAAGATTTACCTCAACTCTATCTCCTCTATATCGCTCCTGGAACTATGAGGCATGTGTGTTTTTCTCCTACAGGAGAGCGAGTACCCCCTGGTGCTCATTGCCATCTTCATCCAGCAGCCCACTCCTTTGTGGAAGTGTTCTTTGAACGCCTACTGAGGCTCCAGTATCCCAGGAACAGATTGAAACTCTTCATCTACAACCAGGTAACAGCATCCTTCTGTTACTGTGTTAGAAGTCATAAACGCACGGTCACGTGCACTAAATGGATTTGGCCCCCGTTTGTAGGGGGGCCAGTAAATCATTTACTTTGTTAGTGAATCAGTTGGTGAGATAGTTGTGTTCAGAGGCGTCGGCTGCGTGCGGACAGTGGGGGGCGAGTAGCCCCCCCTGGTGAAACACCGAGCTAAGATATCCAAAGCCTTAAAAGAAACAGAATGAAACTACTGCAGGAATAAGACCTCCATTATGATACATGAATCACTAAAGATTCAGAAGCTTGTCACCAAATTACAACCATCTTTGGAAGGCAAACCGAGTTGCTTCATGTAGAGAAAAGGCTACTGGTTGTACAGACATGTACCACACATGCATACCTGCTTTCTCTGTAGTAACTGTTTGTTCCTCCTGTTCCTGCAGGAAGCCCATCACGAGGGTCAGCTGAGCTCCTTTGTGAAGGACCATGGAAGCTTGTATCAGGATGTCAAGCTGGTCGGCCCTGAAGAGGAGATGGACCAAGCCGCATCCCGCAACCTGGGCTTGTGAGTCCCAAGTGACCAGTGGTCGGCTGTGTGCTCGAATGTTTAATTTATTCCAGGTCATGGCATAAAAAGTGACCACGTCCAAGAATCAGAAGGCCTGTTAAAACACGCAAGGAGCTGTAGGTGTGTTCCTCTGATGTGCACAAACCCCCCAGTGAAGCAGCTGGAGGATTGAAGGTCATCACAGCGTTTCTTTACGCTCCCTCTAGTCTGCGTTTAACACCACCCATGAGTTTGGAAGCCATCACAGAGATGTGGGAAGACGTCATCTCTTCTGCTCTTGTCTTTTCACCTCATGCTCCACAGATGAGTGTCTGCACAGCGCTCCCCTCTGCACCCTCACATACCATCTTTCCTCTCTTTCAGTGACGTGTGCCGGAAGGACGAGGACTGTGACTATTTGTTCGTCTTGGACATAGAAGTGGTTCTAGAGAACGAAGAAACACTTAAAATCCTCATTGAACAAAACCTGTAGGTATATTTAACAGTGTTGAATTACTAACATGAATGTAGCGCCGTTGGCTTATTCTGTCACAATCATTCATCAGCACTTTACTAAGACGTTTAGTAACCTTCTTCTAATGGTCCATCAGTCCCATCGTGGCGCCCATGATCACTCGCGTTGGACGACTGTGGAGCAACTTCTGGGGAGCCCTCAGCGCAGAAGGCTACTACGCCCGGTCTGAGGACTACGTGGACATAGTTCAAGGGCGCAGAGTGTGAGTCCAGCACGGCATCACAGGGATCACGTCAGCGGAGGACTTCCAGTACTCACGTTCCCGGGTGCTGCTGGTGTGTGTGTGTGTGTGTGCTTTGTAGCGGTGTGTGGAGCGTCCCGTACCTGTCCAGTGTGTACCTGGTGAAGGCCGGCCTCCTTCGCTCAGAGCTCTCCACCTACGAGCTGTTCACCTCAAGCCTCTTAGACCCCGACATGGCCTACTGCCACAACGTCCGCGGCCAGGTCAGTCCGCACACGTGTGTGCGCAGCGCGGAAAAAACACTTTGCTCATCGACTTGCTCTTAGACGGAATGAAGAAGCTGCTGTTGAAATACTCTAATCTTTCTTTCAGGGAGTCTTCATGTATGTCACCAACATGCACACGTTTGGCCGCATCCTGTCTACACAAAACTATCAGACGAGCCATCTTCATAACGACCTGTGGCAGATCTTTGAAAATCCAGTGGTGAGCCGAGGTGGTAGTCATGGTGACGGGTCTTTGTGCGATGCAGGACTCTTGTGCTGTTGCTTGGTTATTGAAAATGAATGTATGAAAATGAGAATCTTGTCATCATGTGAATCATATGGATGTGTCTCCACCCGTCCCCATGTCCTCCTGCTGTGTGCTCTCAAGCAGTGATGAGCATTGGAGGACATGTAGTAGCGTAGTAGTAGGGTGTAGTAGTAGTAGCGTGTAGTAGTAGTAGCGTGTAGTAGCAGCGTGTAGTGGCAGCGTGTAGTAGTAGCGTGTAGTGGCAGCGTGTAGTAGTAGCGTGTAGTAGCAGCGTGTAGTAGCATGTAGTAGCAGCGTGTAGTAGTAGCGTGAAGTAGCGTGTAGTAGCAGCGTGTAGTAGCAGCGTGTAGTAGCATGTAGTAGCAGCGTGTAGTAGTAGCGTGTAGCAGCGTGTAGTAGCAGCGTGTAGTAGTAGTGTGTAGCAGCGTGTAGTAGCAGTGTGTAGTAGTAGTGTGTAGTAGCATGTAGTAGCATGTAGTAGCAGTGTGTAGTAGTAGCAGCGTGTAGTAGTAGTGTGTAGCAGCGTGTAGTAGCATGTAGTAGCAGTGTGTAGTAGTAGTGTGTAGCAGCGTGTAGTAGCAGCGTGTAGCAGTAGTAGCAGCAGCGTAGTAGCAGCGTGTAGTAGCAGCGTGTAGTAGCAGCGTGTAGCATGTAGTAGTAGTAGCAGCGTGTAGTAGCAGCGTGTAGTAGCAGCGTGTAGTAGTAGTGTGTAGCAGCGTGTAGTAGCAGCGTGTAGTAGCGTGTGTAGCAGCGTGTAGTAGCATGTAGTAGCAGCGTGTAGTAGTAGTGTGTAGCAGCGTGTAGTAGTAGCGTGTAGTAGTAGCAGCAGCAGTAGCAGTAGCAGCGTGTAGTAGCAGCGTGTAGTAGTAGTGTGTAGCAGTGTGTAGTAGCATGTAGTAGTAGCAGCGTGTAGTAGCAGCATGTAGTAGTAGCATGTAGTAGCAGCGTGTAGTAGTAGCATGTAGTAGTAGTGTGTAGTAGTAGCAGCAGCGTGTAGTAGTAGTAGCAGCGTGTAGTAGTAGTGTGTAGCAGCGTGTAGTAGCAGCGTGTAGTAGCAGCGTGTAGTAGTAGCGTGTAGTAGCGTGTAGCAGCGTGTAGTAGCAGCGTGTAGTAGTAGTGTGTAGCAGCGTGTAGTAGCAGCGTGTAGTAGTAGTGAGTAGCAGCGTGTAGTAGCAGCGTGTAGTAGTAGCGTGTAATAGTACCGTGTAGTAGCAGTGTGTAGTAGCAGCGTGTAGTAGCAGCGTGTAGTAGCGTGTAGTAACATGCTGAACACCAGCATGTGGCAGCGTGTGTAACCATGTGTGTCGGCTGCAGGACTGGCAGGAGCGCTACATTCATGAGAACTACACCCGCATCATGAGAGACCAGCTGATTGAAACTGTGAGTGTACATGTGACCATGAGCTGGTCCCCACATGTCTTCTGTCATATATATATCTATACATATATATATAGCTATATATATATATATATATATATATATATATATATTCTCTGATAAGATCCCAGTACAGACAGTTCTTTAAAAAAGGGTTGGACATGGATGTGATTTATTAATGTGTGACCTGCCCTCCTGTCCTCCGTCTCCCAGCCTTGTCCTGATGTCTACTGGTTCCCAATTCTGTCTGATGTTGGTTGTAACCACATCGTTGAAGAAATGGAACATTTTGGGAAGTGGTCCGGAGGAGCCACTACGGTATGTTATTCTCTAACTGTCTTTATTTGTAAAGATGGTTTATCTTCAGTATAACAATAAAAACACATCATTGGATGGTTATTTGTGTAATGAATCGGCCATCTGCTGTAAAAGGAATACCTGAAGAGTCGCTGACATTTTTCTAAACGTGTTTATTTCTGGGTTTGTCAGGACAACAGAATCCAAGGAGGCTACGAGAACGTCCCCACCATCGACATCCACATGAATCAGATCAACTTTGAAAAGGAATGGCAGAAGTTCTTACTGGAGTATATAGCGCCTATAACGGAGAAAATGTACCCCGGCTACTTCACCAAGGTAAGACGTGACCCTCCAGCCCACCTGCACCGTCTCAAGGGGTCCTGCTGGGCCTGCAGCCCCGTTCTGTAGACACGTGTGTTTGAGAGTAGATCAGTGGATCGGAGGTGAATAAGAGAGAAGAAAGTCAAATATCATCAGACATTGTTTCTACCAGAGACATCGTGGTGCTGAATAGCAGCTTTCATCGGTGATCCTGTGCTGCTGTCTCACATGTCTTCTCTCATCAGTGCTCCACTCCCTTGAACTTTGTGGTGAGGTACAAACCCGACGAGCAGCCGCTGCTCGTCCCTCACCACGACGACGCCTCCACATTCACTATTAACGTAGCTCTCAACAGCAAAGACCTTGACTACCAGGTAAATGGGGAGGAGCTACGGGACGTGACGGTGTGGCCGATCTCCACCTCTCTCTGCTTCTCCTCTCCATGTCTGGAAGTGAATGCTGGACCGGGAACCGAGCTGATGCTTGCTGTGTTTAGCAGGGCGGCGAGGTGCCCCCCCCCCTCCCCTCCCCCCGTGGCCAGATGCCAGCGCTTGCATGACTCCTCTCTGTCTGTCTGTGTGTTTGCAGGCTCTGTTTGACTTGGCCTTTGTAGTTAGATATAAGCCAGACGAGCAGCCGTCTCTGAGACCACATCACGACGCCTCCACTTTCACTTTAAACATTGCCCTCAATCAGGTGGGCCCCGATTACCAGGTGAGTGGGTTTAGTTTCATGTGTTCATCGTGCTCCTACATGCTGGAAGGGTCGGATCCATCATCCTCACATCAGACGCTAATAAAAGCAATCATGCAATATATATTTTCCCCTACAACAAAGCAGTTGCTGGATACGACATATTCAACAGTAACCGATTGTGAATATGAATCCTGAATAAGCCTCAGTTAATAATCATTTTGTCACTGAGCGTGAGGCTGGGACAGCTACAGCCCATGGTCCACGGGGTGGTGGGGGGTGTGGGCTTGCTTGGTCACTGAATATGCAATAACATCATCATCGTTTCCAGCACGAACATCTTCCTCGCTGATGTTTCAAACTTTGCATCGGTGTCATTTCTGTGTTTGTCGTCTCTGCATGACGCTGCAGCTCGGAGCCTTGATGTTATTTCTGCATCCGTGTTGTTTCCGCCTTAGTCCCCGGTGTTCTGCGTCGTGCTGCAGCTTGTGTTAGGATATGATATATTCAGCTGTAACTTAACCTCAGCAGTGATTTATGGGCCGATGCCAAACCAAGTCCATATTCTCTCACGGTGAAACGTTTGGTGACCTGTCGCTGTGCTGCGCCTGCAGGGAGGCGGATGCCGGTTCCTCCGCTACAACTGCTCGGTTCAGGCGCCGCGTAAAGGCTGGACCCTCCTGCACCCGGGCCGCCTCACGCACTACCACGAGGGCCTGCCCACCACCGGCGGCGTGCGCTACATCGCCGTGTCCTTTGTGGACCCCTGAACCCCCACAGGCGGCTGGTCCAGACCAACCAGGCGGCTCCTTCAGCTCGTTGGCTTGTCTTGTGCCCCACGTTCGCTTTCCGTTAGAGCAACGACGCGCTGCCTCCTCCTGTAGTAAACATCTGTGTGCGCTGGTCCACAATCCAGCTGTGCACGTGTTGTATTACCAGCTGTTGAGCTGGACTCCTCTCAGGAAATCACCAGGAGTTCAGCTGCGTCGTACTTTTTCTTACTTTCTTTTCTTAGTCAGACACTCCGAAGCCCGAAACGCCGCCTTTATTTATTTTTTGTATTTTATTGGACATTTATTCCACGTCATGTTACAAACTACTGTGATTAAAGTATATTCATCAACGTGTGTCTTTGTGTGAAATTCACTCCACGTGTGGGAGACCATGATAGTGACTGGATGCTTTTCAGAGTAAAGGACCAGAACAGGAGAACCGGTCAGCCGTCGGTGGCACGACTTTATCTTGGGGTCAAAAATATCAACCATAAAATGTTTGGCCTCCAACTGGATTTAGTTGCCTCGGGCCGCAGTATCAGGTTCTCTCTCGTAAACACAGGGAAATAAGCCAAACAAGCAATGTGAGCATTTAGAAAGTTTATTTTGACATTAACCCCAAATGACAATCAGGAAATATCAAACCAAGAAATGAAACACTGGCTTTACAAAATCCACATACAGAAGACGCACATTTAAGGTGTCACTTCGGCCTTTAACTTCACTACGATAACCTGAAGAATGTCTTCAGAGGCAAAAGTGTGACTCGACATGAATGATTGACACGCCGTGTTCTACTGACCTGATCGGTCTGGTAGGGGTCCAGCTCTGACTGGGGCGGCCCGGACTGCTTCATCCTGAACCTCGACCGTGAAATGTTCCGTGTCCGTCGATATCAGCAGTCGCAAAAACATTGACTGAGCAAACTGCACAGTGCTGCTCGGTCCGTCTCCCTTTGTGAAGACGTCAATGGCTGACGTTAAAGAGGCTTTCCTACATCATCTCCACACACACACACGTTATGCATCAGGGTCAGCAGTAGTTGGAGTTCATGACCTTTACACACAAGATGCACGGAGGAGCGATCTTATGAAAAGTGAACTCTCACTTCAGCTGCTCAGCCGCCTCCATCCTGGATACAGCTAAACGTAATGTACTCCTCACATTTCATGGACTTAGTCCATTATTTATTGTATTATTTGAATAGTAGTGAATGCACATGTAAAAGGTGGATTTCTTTATACGTGGCACAAGACCCCATTTAATATAAAACACAATTTTACACAACATAGTATGGGCTTCCAACAGGGGTCCTGGGCCCCTCTGCCAGAGACAAACATTATATCCCACCGGCTGTAAATGGGGTTTTAAATAAAACCTGTTGAGTTCTTCCTAGTAACAGTCACATAACCAAAGTCTTCTTCACGTGTCTGTATTTCAGTTTCATTACACATGGATGTAAAGTCAGAACTTCATTTTATGACTTTTATTTAAAACAAGAGTTAGATGATAAAAAGGAGACTAACGGTAAATGGCTTGTTAGGGTAGAAAAGGGGAGATTATATACAGCACAAGGAAACATATCTATAGCTCAACGTGGAACAGAAGAACTGAGCTTCAGTCTCTTCAATGTGCAACTTCACATCCAGAGTTCTACGGACCCACAATGCAAAGCCTGTAAAAGTTCTGAGACGAAGACACGCATGAGTTTAAATACATCGACGTCGGCTGGATCACAGGCGGAAGCGGTCGGAGAAGTTGGGCGAGTGTGGGACTGTGAGCGGAACCTCACTCTTCTTCACGGCCACGGGCTTGTAGTGTCTGATGGGCTGAGCGGAGTGGACCTGAGGGAGGGAAACAGCAGCGAGGGGGGGGGTTACCACGTTAGAATCAATCACCGGCACCGAGGACCAAACGAACCCGTCGCTAGTGACCTGCTCCTGCCGCATCCTGGTGATCTCCTCCTTCTCCTTCTGCTCCTGCTCTCGTCTCTGCTCCTCCTCCATGCGCATCCTCAGAGCCTCCTTCTCAGCGGCCTGCTGCTCAAACTCCTGCCGCTCCAAAGCCCGCCGCCCCGTCGACAGCTCAAAGGCCTCCACCGCTGTGGAAGAGACGAGCCCTTAGCGCCGCGGGTGGAGGGGAAGCGGCGGCAGAGCGCTGCGCCCACGGATCACTCACCCAGTGTGCCGCGCGCCTCCTTCTTGGGCTGGAAGGGCTCTTTATGGGTGACGGTGTTGGGCCTGGCCTTGAATACTACGGCTTCCTCTTTCCCCTGCAGGAACACAGCAGCCGGGGATCAGGGTCAGCGCGGCGCTGGTCGCTGCCTTTAGCAAGCGGCCGGTACGTGTGACGCTCCTACCAGCTGCTCCAGGCGAGTGCTCCTCACGGCTCCCCGCTCGTCCACCAGCAGCCTGAAGGGCTCCGGCTTCGTGGGCTCCAGCTTCTTCTTCTCGGGGAGGAGCACAGCGTCAAAGTCCGGGAGGGGCTGGGCCTTGAACTGCGGGACCTGGAAGGGGTCAGAAGGGGGTCATTTAGTGGTTCTGTCTCCACTCTGAAGGACAAACGGACGAGGGTTGGTGGTCCTCCACCTCTTCATTTCGCATTTCCTGCAGCTTCTTCTCTTTCAGCGCCCTCCGCTCCCGGTCGCGCCCCTCGAAGGAGAAGGGACAGACCTCCACGCTGTGGTTCTCCTGTAGCTGGGGCTGGAAGGGGAGGCCAAAGTGAGGCACCGGGGGGGCCTTGATGGGCGACGGCTGTTTGACCTGAGCGAGGAGTGAAGAAAGCCATTACTTCCGCACCGCGCACGCAGGACACACAACCAGACCAGCACTTACTTCCTCCACCTTCTCCAGGCGAATCCTCTTCTTCAGGGCGAAAGCCGGGGACTCCGGCACGGTGGGCTGCAGAACCTTCTTCTCCGGCAGCCCCTGTCGACAGGGAGGAACCCACGTTGGCACGTTCACGGTGGAGACGGTGGAGCGGCGGAAGCGGGATTCAAACTCACCACCACGCCTTCCAGGATCCTCTTAGGCAGCCGCTGGGCTCTGAAGGTGTGACCCTCCCCCCTCCTGAGGCCTCTTGGCAGCCTGTCGCTCGTGGAGCCGTTTGTCGATCTGCAGCTCGAAGCCTTCGGGTACGGTGGGCTCCTTCGCCGCCGGCCTCCTCAGGTGCTCGGCGCTCTGCAGAATCTTCCTGTTCAGCTCCAAGGCACTGAACTTAAACCTTTACCGGAAACAAAGGGCCATAGCTTATTGGGACCAGGGAGAAGGGGGGGGGGCGGACAGCTCTCCTGGGGGGCTGAAGTCCGTATCAGGAGTGAACTTGGCGGCCATCGCCCTTACTTGTGGAGCTTGTCCAGCTCTTCGGCCTCCAGCTCCTCGCTGCTCTTCACGTTGGTCGGCCGGCTCCTCTGGCGGGTCATCAGGTGGGGCGTGTGAGGCTGCGTGAGCTTAAGCTTGTCCCCCTTCGCCGCCGCTGGACCTAAGGGGCCGCGTGAGCAGGTTAGGCGTGACCTCGCACAGCGCAGCGCACGCCTCGACGAGCTGCTCACCTCTCTCCTGACTCCTTCGGCTGCGCAGGTGGTAGCGGTCTGGGGTTCGCTTCTGGAACTGCGCGATGGCCTGAGCCATGGGCACGTAGGCAGCCGCCTCCTCCGCCTCCCTCTTGTGGCCGGTGGACAGGTTGAAGGGCTTCGGCACGGTGGCGCCGGTCAAAGCCTTTGCCTGGAAAGCGGAAGAGCGGAGACGTTGGTGGAGATTTAGAACGACTTCTAAACGGAGCTGCAGGACACGTCGGGGACGGTGGGGGGTCGTGAGAGGGGAGCGTGTGGGGGGTACTGACGGGGCAGGAGGATTTGCGGAGCTGGCTGATGAAGTCCACCTCCTTGTGGGCGGCGTGGGACGAAGCGCCCGGCTTGGCGCTGGTGTTGAAGTGGAACTCTTTGGGCACAGTCGCCGTCACGGCCGCCTTCTTTGGGGGTGGATCTAAAAGGAGCGATGCAGATTTACGTCCCATCGGATCCTCTGGAAAAAAAGGTACCAAAGGACAGTTTGCAGCCGGTGAGAAGCACTCACTGCCGGCCAGAGCGGCTTTGTAGCTGGCCTCGTTCTGCCGGCGATGCAGCGCCACTTCCTTCTGGAGGTTCCTGATGCGCTGCAGCTCCTGCTCCTCAGAGCTGGTTGGCCTGGTTGGACACAGTTACCAGTAAGCATACAGCTCACGAGGACATCTAGCACAGCCCCTTCAGGCTGCAGCCGCACAACACAAACTCACTCTGTGTTAGAAGGGGCGGCGGCGGGCCGGGCCTTGGGCGCCGTCCTGGTCTTCTGCTGCGCCTTGCTGCCCAGGACACTACTGGATCGTTGGCCAATAGGAGACCTACAGCAAAACGCAGTAACAGGATAAAGAAACGTGAAGCACAAAAGGAGGCTTGTGAAATGAAACTAGACACTCACTTCCTGTGTTTCTTCAATGGCGGTGGAGCCGCACTGCTGCTCATCTCTTTACGTTTTGAAACCCTAAAACAAAAACACCAAGTAGGTCACTGTTAGACACCCTTCTTATAAACACCAGTCCGACGTTACAATTCAATTCGTTTTATTTTGTAGGGCCCTACATCCCAAATGTGCCTCAGAGGGCTTTACACTCTGTACAAATACGACATCCTGTGTCACCGTCACAGGAACAACAACCCTCTGCAGAGACGCCGCCCTCGGCTGCACGTCCTCTTTATGCTGTGCACGTCCTCTTTATGCTGTGCACGTGCACGCACCAATCCAGGAAGAAGCTACAAAAACGGGCAACTAAGCAACAGAAAAACAATGAATACGAGATACACGAGCAGATGGTCCTGAATACACCGCTAAAAAGAAAAGATACTGACATTTTGTGCAACAAAATATCTAAATTAATTTTGATGAACTGCAAACAGCGAGTGATGGTGTTAAAGACCACAAAACAAAGAACCGTACGTTCCAGAACGGACAACATTCACAGAAAATTCAGTTGGAAATTTTCCATGGGAATTACTGGGAATATACAGAAACTTTAAGGTAATTTAACTGTATTTACAGTGTTGCCATAAGCAGACATGCATGCAAACATTTAATTAACTATTAATTAACGATTAATTTAACTTAATCCATTTGTATTCTTTATTTTAAGAAAATGAACGTTGAATTCTGTGTATTCCCTATGACAACCCCCCAAAACGTCCATTTCTAAATGAGTTTCTCCCTGAATCCTTTCAGGTCGACGTCGCGCTGAGAGGTCAAATGTTTTATCTCAGTGAGCTGCAGCGCGAGTAAAGCACGGCGTGTGCAGCATTCCAGACATCTTTAAAATAGTTTGGATTTACGTCTTTACTACTTTCATTTGCAGCAATGACTTCATGAGAAGTCGGCGAGGAGCAGGATCTCTCCCACTGGAGGGGATCGTGTGATATTCTGTGGACATAGTTGTGTTCTCTACTACACTTACGTTCATGTTATAGGCTAAAAATCCCCCAAATCCCTGAGCGTAACTTCCCGTGGAAACGTGCCGCCCGTTTGCAACCTCATTTATAGCACACGCTGCAGTACAGAGGAGCCAGAGGAGGACTTCACCTGCGTGGCTTGGCAGGAGGTTGGCCAGCGGCGCTCCTCTTCGGCCGGGCACCAGTCCGAGCAGGACCTCCAGCCCCCCAGGACGTAACGATGTTCGGAGGAGGCGATGTGGACGCGCTAGGACCTGAAACATGAAGGTTACGTCATGAGAAACAGAAGAAGAACAGACTCGACTGGAGGGCCACACTTTAAATGCCCATTGTTTACACCCGTATTGCTTTGGGTTAACCCAGGCCCGTCAGAGGAGGGTGCGGGTGAACCCAGACCCATTGTGGGTTTGAGCCCTTTAAAGAAATAAAAAGGCACCCAGATGCTAAGGATGTTTTTATTTCAATTCAAATGTCCTTTTAGAGCCCAAAATGACAAATGTGCCTCAGAGGGCTTTACAGTGTGTCAGCCTCCTCGGTCACCCCATCGAGTGAGAACACCACTAAGCGCCATCAGTAATTAGCAAGGATGAAATAAAACCAACCGGAGTCCTCTTCGGTCTTGACGTGAGGGGATACGATGGCTCTTGGCAGAGCGGCCACGTGGCTGATCCTCAAGGCCGCTGGCATCGAAGGCGTTACCAGGTGGCCGTCTGCTGCTCCAGCCTGTTGTTCTGCACAGAAGATACAGAAGATACAGTCACGGGGCAAGAAGATGGACTCCAGGCGGTCTTTGATGGATCGACTAGATCACGACTCTTCGCTGTCAGTGGATAAAAGCGTCAGCTAGATGACATGTAATGAGTATCGACTACTTCATACTTGTAGTAAAATATGTCCGCTTCACTTGTATTCACCATGAGGACAACAGCCCCGCATTGGTCTTATTGTCCATCTGTCCAGAGGTCGGAGGCCTTAGTGACGTCACAGTGGGCTTACATACAGTTTACCAACACAAAGGCAGTGACAGCAGTACTGTGAGGCTGAAGGAATAACCAGGTTAGATGATTGAATCAGAGACTTACCAAACCACACATCTTCCCCTCCAGCGTCCTCCAGGTCGACGAAGTCGACTACGTGAGACGGGGCATCGAACTCGTAGCGATCACAGGAGCCGCTTTCAGCCATAATCTCAGAATGTGTTACTGGACAACTCACCTAAACAGGAAACCAGTAGACGCGTCAGATTAACCGGCCCTCGCGAGGAGACTGCGCTCGGCTAACGTTAGCTGGGTTTTTCTAGCTAACGTTAGCTTAGAGGACACAGGCTGGAATCACGTTTAGCTGACGGTAGTTTCATGAAACGGTTCCACTTGGCCTGTAAGCATATGCACATGAACGTACTACCGATGCGCCTTTAGGAGTCACATCTTCTCCGCCAGCAGCGCGTCACGATAAAAGTTGGCGTGAAACTAACGAAAGCTACCGTTAAACTCGCTTGTATTAGCATGTATCAAACTCCTGAAAGCTATTTCGAATTCAAATATTAGTAGTACTGCTAGAGTGGCGTGTCTGTTTGAATACACAAACTTGGACCTTGAGCACAGTTAAAACAATAAGACAATGAGTATTTATTCAAAAAGTCTTACCGAAACCGTCCGTTCTTAGAGCAACACAACTAGAACTGCAGCGAGCCGTTAGCGCGTAAATCGCTTTCTATTTGAACCAGCCAATGGTTAACAGCATGATCCCCAGCGCGCTGCCCATTGGCTGATACGAGTCACCATCACCCCAGCGCGCTGCCCATTGGCTGATACGAGTCATCATCACCCCAGCGCGCTGCTCATTGGCTGGTACGTGTCAACTTCCTCTGCCCTGACCACGTGATCCCCACAAATACACAAACACATAAAATAATTAACATTAGTCGCACTGTGAATGTGTGGATGATGGAGTAAAACAACAACGCAACAAAGAGCGGGAACTGCGACGTGAATCTCTACTGCAGAACAACACAAGACTCAAGGATTATTATTTTTATCGTAAAGAGCCACTTCCGTGTCCAAAGGGGAAATAATGTGTTGCTTCTGTATCCAAAAGGACACATGGACACATTAACAGTGATTATGTTTACAGTAACTTACTTACTACCAGTTAGTTACTGTGGATTTACAGTACCTGTCCTACAGTGTATGGTTTTGTCTCTATTCAATTTAAATGTAAAATGACTGTGTCGGCACATTCAAATATTTACTGTATTTTTGGTTGCAGTAATAGTGTTGTGACTGTAATATAAAGGACAGTAATATTGTATTAGTGTCACTTTGTTCACATTTATGTTTATACTGTAAAATAAAACAATTTAAATGTTGTATTTGTAATGCACATGTTAATGGAATGTAGGTAATTTACATATTACTATTACATATTTTTATGTAAACATAAATGTTGCTGTATTTCAGAATTTACTAAGCTTCGACAATAACTGCGGGTAGACAGCAAACTATATATCTCAACAATGAATTCTTATAATTGTGGAACGTAGCATGGATAACATATTTTACGTAATGGAGAAGCATACTCATAGGGTGTGTTTGCTTTGGACTGTGTACACCAAGAAGTTCTTCTTCTTTTGAAAACCCAATAACGATTCTCTTCTAAGATGCATAACTGACAAGCAACTATAATCCATAAACATTTAAAATATTAGCAGTTGTAAAAGGATGGGTCTTAATATCCAACAACATGAATATTGCAATATTTGAAACAGTGGTGATAAAATAATGAACAGTGGGCTTTTTCTTCTGCAAATTCTGCAAAAAGACACTGTAAATACATTATACACATTCTTACACAAAATATTTAATAACATTTTAAATACACCCAAACAAATGTACACCAGTGACTTCTAGTACAACTCAGAGAGAGTTCTGGGAGAGGATGTGGACACGGGGAAGAAGTACAAGTTCCTGGCTGTTGCATTCTGTGAGATAACCTTTGATCTGGTCTCCAGTTAACTTCTCGCTCTGGTTTCCTGCTAGATTCAGTCGTCACCTGGGATCTATGATCCACTTTTACTTAGCTAGTTGTTCTCCGCGCATTTGTATTAGTTCCTTTTATAAGTCTCTTAAGCCACTGTTTGTCCCCTTGTATCTTCCTCGATGTTGATTCAGGCTTGTTCCTGTTTTTTGTAGGTCTTTAGATTCTGGTAAACTTTAGCTTTTTGTACTTAGTTACTTTTTTCTGATTTCTGCGTTTGGGTCTTTAGAGTTCTGACCATCACACAACCTGGCCCATTTATTTGAACATAATCAATGGATTTAAAATTAGCTTTGAGGTGGGATGAGAGACGAGATGAATAAAAGTCATGTTAAAAACGTGACTATTTTGAATATTTATAATTACATTTATATCATAATTTTGATATTTATTAAGTCTTATGCCTTTCCCAGCCATATGTACTTCTTTCAGATGTATGTTTATTTATTTATACATTTATTTAATACTCATTTAAAGCCTGTGATTTTCTACATTAAATCCTTGTTACTGTGATTGTTTTACAGTAAATTGGTGGTAAATTGTTAGCCCCCGTGATCGATTATTTGTTATTGTGATTTTTTACCGTAGATTGTTTGTGACTCATTTTTTAATAACTGTGTTTTTATACAGTACACAACTTATTACTGTGCTTCCTACATATCTTTTAGATTATTGTGTTTTTATACAGTACACGGCTTGTTACTGTAATTTTCTACAGCAAATTGACAGTTCAATGTCTTTTTAATACTGTGTTTTTATACAGTACATGCACAACTTGTTACGGTAATGTTCCCAGGAAAGGGTTAACTACTGTAATCTTTGGGTGAATACACAGTATATTACTGTGAAATAGTTTTACAGTAGCTTACTGCTCACAAACTGAATTTCACAGGAATTCTTTAGAGTGAAGATTGTCAAAGGTTTAGGTGAACTGTAAATGAGTATTTCCTCTCTTAAGATGCAAATAATTAAAAAGAAAATATCTTTAAACATGGGGAGGCCATTTAGGTATTTGCTGTATTAATATTATTTGACATTATTCATAAGTCACAGTTTATCTGACTAAAGTATTTATATATATATATATATATATATATATATATATATATAAACAATGAGATTCTTTTGTATCACTGGCTTTATTAACAGTAGTTGGTAATACAGCTCAATTTTAAAAACAAGCATTTCAATACCTCCAAAACTTAATATCAAATGCAAAAGAATCCCCCCAAAACCCATCAGGATGGCGTACATTCAGCAGAGAATCACAAATGCACAACAACCAAACGTGTCGACTAAAGAAAGGTGTGCACACGGTCCTTGAAGGCAGCCCCAGCAGCAGGAGAAATGGTGGAATGACACTCCGGAGGGATGGGAGTCGCCTGGCCGAGTGACACCCTGTCAGTCAGCCACAATCCTTCCATCGAGTGAGAGAAATCAGACCCGTCCTGTCATTGTGATCCGATACGTCACCAATCTTCTTGAGCTTACTGACACGGACGGCTTCGCCTTGTTCAAGATCAATTTGCTCTCCATCCAATTCTTCAAGTGCTGACTTTTCAATGGGAGAAGTCCAAAGCTTTGCACGACGACTAATAAACAACCACTGGTGACATTTCAGTAGTGGTGGAGAAGTTTAAAAAGAAACCAAAAAGAACATCAACAAATGTCGCTTCTTCGCGCGTTGATGATCTGCTCTTCCTCTGGAGAACTCCGTCCATGCAGCGTGGGTTTGGCACAGAGGGGAGCAAAAGGTTTTGCACAAAAGCAAAAAGTACAAAAGGAATATTGCTCATCTAACAAACTACAACAGAAAACGTGAGACAATTTACTCATCAAGTAGTTTTTTCATTTCATTTGTACTGTACACACCACTTCGTCTCATGAGGATCCAAAAAAAGAGGAAAAATGCAACACATTAGTTTAAGGGTTATCATGCCGGTCTACTTCTGTAAATTGGAATATTAGAGAGTATGTGATCTTTTTTGGTTGAGAGAATCAAATGGGATGTAGAGAAAACTGTGGCACTGCCCTGTGGATACAAATGTAAGCTTCATCTCCATGCGTAGACATCAGAAGACAAAGAGGACTTCTACTCTTACAGGCAAATATGTGCATTCTATTTCATCTACTAGCCTCCTAAAACATTGCTGGAAATGATGAGCAAGCACATGCCGTGGACAAGCAGATTATTTATCGGACTGAAAGTTCCCCTTTCACTTTGAAACGCGTGGAAATAAAGCCACGCCGTCTTGGTTGCAAGCTGAATACGATGTAGTGACGGTGAGAACATGTAACCTCAGGGTTTCTGAGCGCTGGGTCGCCTCCCTGTCTTCCCCTCTGCTGCTCCCATTAGATGTGCAGACAAACATCACCACATACATTCGATGCATCATCTGAGAAAAGCGCCTCGGCCGTCCTCTACCTTCTGCTCTGTGTGTCTGGACCTGCTAAGCTGCTGCTAGACACGGCATGTTAGACACAAACAGCTGCAAAAGGACCATCTGTGGCATGTACTTGTATCCATTTATTTTGCACCTCAATGGAGACACACACTTTACATCAGTGACTGTTTAGCGGTTTGAATAATCACCCCTGGAACAATGGAGCTGACTCTCCATCAAGTCTAGAAAGTATCAAGTAAAGAACCGTGGAGTCGGGGCTAAGCGAAGGACTGGCAGGGCGAGGTGGTGCAGGCGGAGCGAGGCGGGGGTCGGTGAGGTGGGGGCGCGTCGTCTGGCTCACTTCTCTCTGTAGAACAGCAGGTACATCTTCAGAGGCTCGGGCAGCGGCAGGCCCAGGATCCTCTCTCTGAGGACGTTCACGGCCGGCTGGGGCCGGAGAAGCTCCCCGGTCTCTTTCTCCTCCTCCCCCCCTTCCTGCTGCTCCTCCTCCTCTTCCTCCTCAACCATCTCCTCCTCCTCCACCACCCTCACCGCCCCCCTCCCGGCCCTCCGGCTGCCCCTGATCTGCCGCCTCGCGACTGTCACGGTGTGGTTTCACTTCCTGTTGTATTTTGTAGTTTTCTGCCACTCGTGTCCCCGGGGCCTTGTCCCAAGGTCATTCCTAATAGTTTCCACCTGTGTCCAATCACCTGCACCTTTGTATATTTAAGCTGTTGTCTCCTGGGTCACTTGTCGCGTCATTGTCTTTGTCACACATGTTGCCTGCTGTTTTCCTCCCGGTTCCTGTGTTTTTTGACCATTGACTATTAAAGTCCTTTGTGTTCCTGTTGAACTCTGCGTCTGAGTCCTGCCTTCCACCCAGCAACCCTGACAGCGTCCCTCTCTCCGGCCTCCTCCTCCTCCGCTCTCCCTCGCTGGCTGTCATTCCCGTCCGGGGGGGCGGGGCCGATGCCGCCGCTAGCGACGACCTGCCGCGTGGCCAGCACGAGGGCGTTGCAGTGACGGCGGTGCACGCGCCTGCGTTTGAAGCGGGGCCCGTACTTATGAAGCCCGGCCACCACCAGGCCCCTGCCGACGCTGAACGAGGCGCCGCGGCCGCGCGACTGGCTGTCCGCGGCGTCCGTGGTCACCCGCAGCGTGTGACGGATGCAGATGCGCGTGAGCTCCTGTAGCGTCCGGACCTCGTACTTAGCTGCAGCGTTTGAGAAGCACAAGGAAACAGGGGACTTAAACACATTATAGACTCAACTTGGTGACATTAGTGAGGTTCAGTGGCACTCACGTAGTGGGGAGCTCTTGGGTTTGCGACTGGCGCCGTGTTTAGGGAGGACCAGAGGGGCGAAGGACACAGAAATAATCTTTTAGAAATCAGCTGTTTGGTCCCGTTCGGGTGATTTTGGTCAACTGCAGAAAATAAAACAGCAGGAAATCACAGCTGTTTCATGTCATTTTGTGTGCGTTCCCAACTGCTCTACTATTTACCTTTATTTTATATGTTAATATACATGCATATAGGATAGGATGTATATGCTTAGGATAGGTTACTTTCTACAGTCCAAACTGGCCACTAGGTGCACATTGCTAGTAAGAGTTTGGACCCCTTTTTACCTTCAGCACGGCCTTGATTCTTCTTGGCATAAAAACATCCCTCACAGATGTTCCTCCATGTTGACCTGGTGGCGTCACGTAGCTGCTGCAGATCTACGATGGAGCTCCCGTTGCAGCACATCCCAGAGGTGCTCCATTGGATCGAGACGTGGGGACTGGAGCCCGTTGGCTACAGGGAACTCTTTGTCCCGTTCAAGAAACCCGTCTGATGATATGAGCTTTATAACACGCATCAGAAGATGGTTGACTGTGGCCACGAAGGGACGGACATGGAGTGTGTTGTTCTGAACGTATCAAGGATCGATACATCAAGATTTAAAAAAAAGAAAAAGAATTTAATAACTAACTAGATCTAGAAGTTTCTATGCAGAAACGTTTTTTAGAAAAATAACCCGCCATGATTCTTATTTTCTTTTACATTATTTTTTACATGTATGTCACGTGTATTGCCGTGTTCCTTTCTTGAATGTGTTATTTGAAAAATGATACAGTGAAACTGCCAGATTCTTACAAAATACCCTGAAAATACCTTTGGCCATGCCGCCCAGCCCCAACCTTCTCCTGAGACACACCAACCTTCTCCTCGAGAGGCATCACCAGAACACCTCCCAGCTTGAGCAGGTTCTTCATGTGGTCCTCGTGCTCCTTCTGAACCCCGGCCCCGCAGTACACGCGGTCGTACTGCCGGCTCTCCGAGGGGGGAATCTCCAGGCAATTACCCGCAACAAAGGATGGCTCGCAGAATTCAAATCTATAAGAATACAGGAGCAATGAAAACACACACGGAACAATAAAGACGGTGAAACGTCACAAACACATTTGGAGACATACTTGTCAAAGCTGTCGCTGGTTTTGATGAAGGTGTCGAGCTTCTGGTAAGCGTAATCAATCACATCTGCGTGCAACTCTATTCCGTGATTCACTCCGAAGGGCCCTGCAACAGCAAGCAGACTGGAATCAGCCACGTTTACAGACTTGACAAGAAACTCAGTCGCTACAATAAAACCTCATTTAAAGCTGAACATCCAGACAGCTTCACGCTCTGACAAACCGACGGAGGTCTCCATGAGACAAGTAGACCTGAAACATGTCCTTCGATTGTCCCTAACGCAATTGTTCCTGTCATTTTACAGGAACCATGAGCACCAAATGATCAGATTTCATGGTAAATACTGTCTTTTGCTCATTCTTGTAGGTTGAGAAATTTGAATGTAGCTGTTAATGTCTCATTTTGTCATGTCAACTGTTTTTCAGGTAATCAGGAACATTTATTGCCAAAGTACATTAGACATCTGGTGGTGCATACATCTGATGGTGCTTACGTCTGATGGTGCTTACGTCTGATGGTGCGTATATCTGATGGTGCTTACGTCAGATGGTGCGTATATCTGATGGTGCTTACGTCTGATGGTGCATACATCTGATGGTGCATACATCTAATGGTCAATACATCTGATGGTGCTTACGTCTGATGGTGCGTATATCTGATGGTGCTTACGTCTGATGGTGCGTACGTCTGATGGTGCATACATCTGATGGTGCTTACGACTGATGGTGCTTACGTCTGATGGTGCTTACGTCTGATGGTGCGTATATCTGATGGTGCTTACGTCTGATGGTGCATACATCTGATGGTGCATACGTCTGATGGTGCTTACGTCTGATGGTGCGTATATCTGATGGTGCTTACATCTGATGGTGCGTACGTCTGATGGTGCATACATCTGATGGTGCTTACGTCTGATGGTGCTTACGTCTGATGGTGCGTATATCTGATGGTGCTTACGTCTGATGGTGCATACATCTGATGGTGCATACGTCTGATGGTGCTTACGACTGATGGTGCTTACGTCTGATGGTGCGTTTATCTGATGGTGCTTACGTCTGATGGTGCGTACGTCTGATGGTGCATACATCTGATGGTGCATACGTCTGATGGTGCTTACCACTGATGGTGCTTACGTCTGATGGTGCGTTTATCTGATGGTGCTTACGTCTGATGGTGCGTACGTCTGATGGTGCGTATATCTGATGGTGCTTACGTCTGATGGTGCTTACGTCTTATGGTGCTTACGTCTGATGGTGCTTACGTCTGATGGTGCGTACGTCTGATGGTGCATACGTCTGATGGTGCTTACGTCTGATGGTGCCTAAGTCTGATGGTGCGTATATCTGATGGTGCTTACGTCTGATGGTGCGTATATCTGATGGTGCTTACGTCTGATGGTGCATACATCTGATGGTGCATACATCTAATGGTCAATACATCTGATGGTGCTTACGTCTGATGGTGCGTAAATCTGATGGTGCTTACGTCTGATGGTGCGTACGTCTGATGGTGGATACATCTGATGGTGCTTACGACTGATGGTGCTTAGTCTGATGGTGCTTACGTCTGATGATGCGTATATCTGATGGTGCTTACGTCTGATGGTGCATACATCTGATGGTGCATACGTCTGATGGTGCTTACGACTGATGGTGCTTACGTCTGATGGTGCGTTTATCTGATGGTGCTTACGTCTGATGGTGCTTACGTCTGATGGTGCATACATCTGATGGTGCATACGTCTGATGGTCCTTACGACTGATGGTGCTTACGCCTGATGGTGCGTACGTCTGATGGTGCATACATCTGATGGTGCTTTACGACTGATGGTGCTTACGTCTGATGATGCGTTATCTGATGGTGCTTATATCTGATGGTGCATACATCTGATGGTGCATACATCTGATGGTGCTTACGACTGATGGTGCTTACGCCTGATGGTGCACTGATGGTGCTGACGTCTGATGGTGCTTACGCCTGATGGTGCTTACGTCTGATGGTGCATACGCCTGATGGGGCTTACGCCTGATGGTGCTTATGTCTGATGGTGCTTACGCCTGATGGTGCTCTACGCCTGATGGTGCATACGCCTGATGGTGCTATCTACGCCTGATGGTGCTTATATCTGATGTTGCTTACGTCTGATGGTGCGTATATCTGATGGTGCATACGTCTGATGGTGCATACGTCTGATGGTGCTTACGTCTGATGGTGGGTATATCTGATGGTGCTTACGTCTGATGGTGCTTATGTCTGATGGTGCTTACGTCTGATGGTGTTTACGTCTGATGGTGCTTATATCTGATGGTGCTTACGTCTGATGGTGCTTATGTCTGATGGTGCGTATATCTGATGGTGCGTATATCTGATGGTGCTTACGTCTGATGGTGCTTATGTCTGATGGTGCTTACGTCTGATGGTGCTTACGTCTGATGGTGCTTACGTCTGATGGTGCATACATCTGGTGGTGCATACATCTGATGGTGCTTACGTCTGATGGTGCTTACGTCTGATGGTGCGTATATCTGATGGTGCTTACGTCAGATGGTGCGTATATCTGATGGTGCTTACGTCTGATGGTGCTTACATCTGATGGTGCATACATCTGATGGTGCATACATCTAATGGTCAATACATCTGATGGTGCTTACGTCTGATGGTGCGTATATCTGATGGTGCTTACGTCTGATGGTGCGTACGTCTGATGGTGCATACATCTGATGGTGCTTACGACTGATGGTGCTTACGCCTGATGGTGCTACGACTGATGGTGCTTACGTCTGATGGTGCTTACGCCTGATGGTCTATTCGATGGTGCTTACGTCTGATGGTGCATACATCTGATGGTGCATACGTCTGATGGTGCTTACGTCTGATGGTGCGTATATCTGATGGTGCTTACATCTGATGGTGCGTACGTCTGATGGTGCATACATCTGATGGTGCTTACGTCTGATGGTGCTTACGTCTGATGGTGCGTATATCTGATGGTGCTTACATCTGATGGTGCATACATCTGATGGTGCATACGTCTGATGGTGCTTACGACTGATGGTGCTTACGTCTGATGGTGCGTTTATCTGATGGTGCTTACGTCTGATGGCAATACGTCTGATGGTGCATACATCTGATGGTGCATACGTCTGATGGTGCTTACGACTGATGGTGCTTACGCCTGATGTGGCGCGTTTATCTGATGGTGCTTACGTCTGATGGTGCGCACGTCTGATGGTGCGTATATCTGATGGTGCTTACGTCTGATGGTGCTTACGTCTTATGGTGCTTACGTCTGATGGTGCTTACGTCTGATGGTGCGTACGTCTGATGGTGCATACGTCTGATGGTGCTTACGTCTGATGGTGCCTAAGTCTGATGGTGCGTATATCTGATGGTGCTTACGTCTGATGGTGCGTATATCTGATGGTGCTTACGTCTGATGGTGCATACATCTGATGGTGCATACATCTAATGGTCAATACATCTGATGGTGCCACGTCTGATGGCGTCACGTCTGATGGTGCGTAAATCTGATGGTGCTTACGTCTGATGGTGCTAAATCTGATGGTGCTTACGCCTGATGGTGCATCGTGATGGTGGATACATCTGATGGTGCTTTATGGTCCGATGGTGCTTAGTCTGATGGTGCTTACGTCTGATGATGCGTATATCTGATGGTGCTTACGTCTGATGGTGCATACATCTGATGGTGCATACGTCTGATGGTGCATACTACCGATGGTGCATACATCTGATGGTGCGCTTATCTGATGGTGCCACGCCTGATGGGGGCAGACGCCTGATGGTGCATACATCTGATGGTGCATACGCCTGATGGTCCTTACGACTGATGGTGCTTATATCTGATGGTGCATACATCTGATGGTGCTTACGCCTGATGGTGCTACGCCTGATGGTGCGTATATCTGATGGTGCTTACGCCTGATGGTGCATACATCTGATGGCATACGACTGATGGTGCTGCCTGGATGGTGCTTATCTGATGGTGCTTACGCCTGATGGTGCGCCACGCCCGATGGTGCATACATCTGATGGCGCATACGCCTGATGGTGCTTACCACTGATGGTGCTTACGCCTGATGGCGCGCTTATCTGATGGTGCTTACGCCTGATGGTGCGCACGCCTGGATGGCGCGCGATATCTGATGGTGCCACGCCTGATGGTGCCACGCCTTATGGTGCTTACGCCTGATGGTGCTACGCCTGATGCTGCGTGACGCCTGATGGTGCATACGCCTGATGGTGCTACGCCCTGATGGTGCCTAAGTCTGATGGTGCGCATATCTGATGGTGCTTACGCCTGATGGTGCCGTCATATCCATGGTGCTTACGCCTGATGGTGCATACATCTGATGGGCATACATCTAATGGTCAATACATCTGATGGTGCCACGCCTGATGGCGCGTAAATCTGATGGTGCTTACGCCTGATGGTGCGACGCCTGATGGTGGATACATCTGATGGTGCTTACGACCGATGGTGCTTAGTCTGATGGTGCTTACGCCTGATGATGCGTATATCTGATGGTGCTTACGCCTGATGGGCATACATCTGATGGCATACGTCTGATGGTGCTTACCACGGGGATGGTGCTTACGCCAGATGGTGCTTATCTGATGGTGCTTACGCTGGATGGCAGCGATCGCCTGATGCGCATACATCTGATGGGCATACGCCTGATGGTCCCACGACTGGATGGTGCTACGCCTGATGGTGCGTGACGCCTGATGGGCATACATCTGATGGTGCTTACGACCGATGGTGCTTACGCCTGATGGTGCTTACGCCTGATGGTGCCGCATATCTGATGGTGCCACGCCTGATGGTGCTTACGCCTGATGGTGCTTACGCCTGATGGCGCATACATCTGATGGTGCATACGCCTGATGGTGCTTACGACTGATGGTGCTACGCCTGATGGTGCGCTTATCTGATGGTGCCACGCCCGATGGAGCAGACGCCTGATGGTGCATACATCTGATGGTGCATACGCCCGATGGTCCTTACCACTGATGGTGCTTATATCTGATGGTGCATACATCTGATGGTGCTACGCCTGATGGTGCTTACGCTTCCGATGGTGCGCATATTCGATGGTGCTTACGCCTGATGGTGCATATCTGATGGTGCATACGCCTGATTGTGCTTACGCATCGATGGTGCTACGCCTGATGGTGCTTATCTGATGGTGCTTACGCCTGATGGTGCGCGACGTCTGATGGTGCATACATCTGATGGCATACCGCCTGATGGTGCTTTACCACCGATGGTGCTTACGCCTGATGGTGCGTTTATTCGATGGTGCTTACGCCTGATGGTGCGCACGCCTGATGGGTGCGTATATCTGATGGTGCCACGCCTGATGGTGCCACGCCTTATGGTGCTTACGCCTGATGGTGCTTACGCCTGATGGTGCGACGCCTGATGGTGCATACGCCTGATGGTGCTTACGCCTGATGGTGCCTAAGTCTGATGGTGCGTGATATCCGATGGTGCTTTCACGCCTGATGGTGCGATATCTGATGGTGCTCACGCCTGATGGTGCATACATCTGATGGTGCATACATCTAATGGTCAATACATCCGATGGTGCTTACGCCTGATGGTGCGTAAATCTGATGGTGCCACGCTCGATGGTGCGCACGCCTGATGGTGGGATACATCTGGATGGTGCTTACGACTGGATGGTGCTTAGTCTGATGGCGCTTACGGCCTGGATGATGCGCATATCTGATGGTGCTATCCGTCTGATGGTGCATACATCTGATGGTGCATACGCCTGATGGTGCTTACGACTGATGGTGCTTTTTACGCCTGATGGTGCGTTATCTGATGGTGCTTACGCCTGATGGTGCGCACGCCTGATGGTGCATACATCTGATGGTGCATTACCGCCTGATGGTCCTTACGACTGATGGTGCTTACGCCTGATGGTGCTGCATCGCCTGATGGTGCATACATCTGATGGTGCTTACGACTGATGGTGCCACGCCTGGATGGTGCTTACTGCCCGATGGTGCGCATATCTGATGGTGCTTACGCCTGATGGTGCTTACGCCTGATGGTGCATACGCCTGATGGTGCTTACGACTGATGGTGCTACGACTGATGGTGCTTACGCCTGATGGTGCATACATCTGATGGTGCATACATCTGATGGTGCTTACGCCTGATGGTGCTTACGCCTGATGGTGCGTATATCTGATGGTGCTTACGCCTGATGGTGCGTATATCTGATGGTGCTTACGCCTGATGGTGCATACATCTGATGGTGCATACGTCTGATGGTGCATACATCTGATGGTGCTTACGCCTGATGGTGCGTATATCTGATGGTGCTTACGCCTGATGGTGCGTACGCCTGATGGTGCATACATCTGATGGTGCTTACGACTGATGGTGCTTACGCCTGATGGTGCTTACGCCTGATGGTGCGTATATCTGATGGTGCTTACGCCTGATGGTGCATACATCTGATGGTGCATACGCCTGATGGTGCTACGCCTGATGGTGCTTATATCTGATGGTGCTTACATCTGATGGTGCGTACGCCTGATGGTGCATACATCTGATGGTGCTTACGCCTGATGGTGCTTACGCCTGATGGTGCGTATATCTGATGGTGCTTACGCCTGATGGTGCGTATATCTGATGGTGCTTACGCCTGATGGTGCGTACGCCTGATGGTGCGTACATCTGATGGTGCTTACGCCTGATGGTGCTTACGCCTGATGGTGCTTACGTCTGATGGTGCTACGCCTGATGGTGCGTACGCCTGATGGTGCATACGCCTGATGGTGCTTACGCCTGATGGTGCCTACGCCTGATGGTGCGTATATCTGATGGTGCTTACGCCTGATGGTGCGTATATCTGATGGTGCTTACGCCTGATGGTGCATACATCTGATGGTGCATACATCTGATGGTCAATACATCTGATGGTGCTTACGCCTGATGGTGCGTAAATCTGATGGTGCTTACGCCTGATGGTGCGTACGCCTGATGGTGCATACATCTGATGGTGCTTACGTCTGATGGTGCGTACGCCTGATGGTGCATACGTCTGATGGTGCTTACGCCTGATGGTGCTTACGTCTGATGGTGCTTACGCCTGATGGTGCTTACGCCTGATGGTGCTTACGCCTGATGGTGCTTACGCCTGATGGTGCTTATATCTGATGGTGCTTACGCCTGATGGTGCGTATATCTGATGGTGCATACGCTCTGATGGTGCATACGCCTGATGGTGCTTACGCCTGATGGTGCGTACATCTGATGGTGCTTACGCCTGATGGTGCTTACGTCTGATGGTGCTTACGCCTGATGGTGCTTACGCCTGATGGTGCTTACGCCTGATGGTGCTTACGCCTGATGGTGCTTACGTCTGATGGTGCGTACGCCTGATGGTGCGATACGTCTGATGGTGCTTACGCCTGATGGTGCATACGCCTGATGGTGCCTACGCCTGATGGTGCTTACGCCTGATGGTGCTTACGCCTGATGGTGCATACATCTGATGGTGCTTACGCCTGATGGTGCTTACGCCTGATGGTGCTTACGCCTGATGGTGCGTATGTCTGATGGTGCTTACGCCTGATGGTGCTTACGCCTGATGGTGCATACGTCTGATGGTGCGTACGTCTGATGGTGCTTACGCCTGATGGTGCGTATATCTGATGGTGCTTACGCCTGATGGTGCGTACGCCTGATGGTGCATACATCTGATGGTGCTTACGATCTGATGGTGCTTACGCCTGATGGTGCTTACGCCTGATGGTGCGTATATCTGATGGTGCTTACGCCTGATGGTGCATACATCTGATGGTGCATACGCCTGATGGTGCTTACGACCGATGGTGCTTACGCCTGATGGTGCGTATATCTGATGGTGCTTACGCCTGATGGTGCGTACGCCTGATGGTGCATACGTCTGATGGTGCATACGTCTGATGGTGCTTACGCCTGATGGTGCATACGTCTGATGGTGCTTACGACCTGATGGTGCTTACGCCTGATGGTGCGTATATCTGATGGTGCTTACGCCTGATGGTGCGTACGCCTGATGGTGCGTATATCTGATGGTGCTTACGCCTGATGGTGCTTACGCCTGATGGTGCTTACGTCTGATGGTGCTTACGCCTGATGGTGCTTACGCCTGATGGTGCATACGCCTGATGGTGCTTACGCCTGATGGTGCTTACGTCTGATGGTGCTTACGTCTGATGGTGCTTACGCCTGATGGTGCATATGCTGATGGTGCATATCTGATGGTGCTTACGCCTGATGGTGCTACGACCGATGGTGCTACGCCTGATGGTGCATACATCTGATGGTGCTTACGCCTGATGGTGCATACATCTGATGGTGCTTACGCCTGATGGTGCTTACGCCTGATGGTGCGTATATCTGATGGTGCTTACGTCTGATGGTGCTTACGTCTGATGGTGCTTACGCCTGATGGTGCGTATATCTGATGGTGCATACGCCTGATGGTGCTTACGCCTGATGGTGCTTACGTCTGATGGTGCTTACGCCTGATGGTGCTTACGCCTGATGGTGCATACGCCTGATGGTGCTTACGTCTGATGGTGCTTACGTCTGATGGTGCTTACGCCTGATGGTGCTTACGCCTGATGGTGCTTACGCCTGATGGTGCTTACGATCTGATGGTGCTTACGCCTGATGGTGCTTACGCCTGATGGTGCTTACGCCTGATGGTGCTTACGCCTGATGGTGCTTACGCCTGATGGTGCGTACGCCTGATGGTGCGTATATCTGATGGTGCTTACGCCTGATGGTGCATACATCTGATGGTGCATACGCCTGATGGTCATACATCTGATGGTGCTTACGTCTGATGGTGCATACGTCTGATGGTGCATACATCTGATGGTGCTTACGCCTGATGGTGCTTACGCCTGATGGTGCATACGCCTGATGGTGCGTACGCCTGATGGTGCATACGCCTGATGGTGCTTACGCCTGATGGTGGTTATGTCTGATGGTGCTTACGCCTGATGGTGCTTACGCCTGATGGTGCGTATATCTGATGGTGCTTACGCCTGATGGTGCTTACGCCTGATGGTGCGTATATCTGATGGTGCTTACGCCTGATGGTGCATACATCTGATGGTGCATACATCTAATGGTCAATACATCTGATGGTGCTTACGCCTGATGGTGCGTATATCTGATGGTGCTTACGCCTGATGGTGCGTACGCCTGATGGTGGATACATCTGATGGTGCTTACGACTGATGGTGCTTAGTCTGATGGTGCTTACGCCTGATGATGCGTATACCTGATGGTGCTTACGCCTGATGGTGCATACATCTGATGGTGCATACGCCTGATGGTGCTTACGACTGATGGTGCTTACGCCTGATGGTGCGCTTATCTGATGGTGCTTACGCCTGATGGTGCGTACGCCTGATGGTGCATACATCTGATGGTGCATACGCCTGATGGTGCTTACGCCTGATGGTGCTTACGCCTGATGGTGCTGATGTCTGATGGTGCTTACGCCTGATGGTGCATACGCCTGATGGTGCTTACGCCTGATGGTGCTTACGCCTGATGGTGCGTATCTGATGGTGCTGACGCCTGATGGTGCTTACGCCTGATGGTGCTTACGCCTGATGGTGCATACGCCTGATGGTGCATACATCTGATGGTGCTTACGCCTGATGGTGCATACGCCTGATGGTGCTTACGCCTGATGGTGCTTACGCCTGATGGTGCATACATCTGATGGTGCATACGTCTGATGGTGCTTACGCCTGATGGTGCTTATGTCTGATGGTGCTTACGCCTGATGGTGCTTACGCCTGATGGTGCTTACGTCTGATGGTGCATACGTCTGATGGTGCTTACGCCTGATGGTGCTTACGCCTGATGGTGCGTATATCTGATGGTGCTTACGCCTGATGGTGCTTACGCCTGATGGTGCTTACGTCTGATGGTGCTTACGCCTGATGGTGCTTACGCCTGATGGTGCATACGCCTGATGGTGCTTACGACTGATGGTGCTTACGCCTGATGGTGCATACATCTGATGGTGCATACATCTGATGGTGCTTACGCCTGATGGTGCTTACGCCTGATGGTGCGTATATCTGATGGTGCTTACGCCTGATGGTGCTTACGCCTGATGGTGCGTATATCTGATGGTGCTTACGCCTGATGGTGCTTACGCCTGATGGTGCATACATCTGATGGTGCTTACGCCTGATGGTGCATACGTCTGATGGTGCTTACGCCTGATGGTGCTTACGTCTGATGGTGCTTACGCCTGATGGTACTTACGCCTGATGGTGCTTACGCTCTGATGGTGCTTACGCCTGATGGTGCGTATATCTCGATGGTGCTTACGCCTGATGGTGCTTATATCTGATGGTGCTTATATCTGATGGTGCATACGCCTGATGGTGCTTACGCCTGATGGTGCATACGCCTGATGGTGCGTATATCTGATGGTGCATACGCCTGATGGTGCTTACGCCTGATGGTGCTTACGCCTGATGGTGCATACGCCTGATGGTGCATACATCTGATGGTGCATACATCTGATGGTGCATACATCTGATGGTGCTTACGCCTGATGGTGCGTATATCTGATGGTGCTTACGCCTGATGGTGCGTACGCCTGATGGTGCATACATCTGATGGTGCTTACGACTGATGGTGCTTACGTCTGATGGTGCTTACGCCTGATAGTGCTTACGTCTGATGGTGCTTATATCTGATGGTGCTTACGCCTGATGGTGCATACATCTGATGGTGCGTACGCCTGATGGTGCTTACGCCTGATGGTGCGTATATCTGATGGTGCTTACGCCTGATGGTGCGTGACGCCTGATGGTGCATACATCTGATGGTGCATACATCTGATGGTGCTTACGCCTGATGGTGCTTACGCCTGATGGTGCGTATATCTGATGATGCTTACGCCTGATGGTGCTTACGCCTGATGGTGCGTATATCTGATGGTGCTTACGCCTGATGGTGCTTATATCTGATGGTGCATACGCCTGATGGTGCTTACGCCTGATGGTGCATACGCCTGATGGTGCTTACGACCGATGGTGCTTACGCCTGATGGTGCATACATCTGATGGTGCATACATCTGATGGTGCTTACGCCTGATGGTGCTTACGACCGATGGTGCTTACGCCTGATGGTGCATACATCTGATGGTGCTTGCCTGATGGTGCATACATCTGATGGTGCTTACGCCTGATGGTGCTTACGCCTGATGGTGCGTATATCTGATGGTGCTTACGTCTGATGGTGCTTACGTCTGATGGTGCTTACGCCTGATGGTGCGTATATCTGATGGTGCTTACGCCTGATGGTGCTTACGCCTGATGGTGCATACGTCTGATGGTGCTTACGCCTGATGGTGCTATACGTCTGATGGTGCTTACGTCTGATGGTGCTACGCCTGATGGTGCTTACGCCTGATGGTGCTTACGTCTGATGGTGCTTACGCCTGATGGTGCTTACGCCTGATGGTGCTTACGCCTGATGGTGCTTACGCCTGATGGTGCTTACGCCTGATGGTGCTTACGCCTGATGGTGCTTACGCCTGATGGTGCGTATATCTGATGGTGCTTACGCCTGATGGTGCATACATCTGATGGTGCATACGTCTGATGGTCATACGTCTGATGGTGCTTACGCCTGATGGTGCATACATCTGATGGTGCTTACGCCTGATGGTGCGTACGCCTGATGGTGCATACATCTGATGGTGCTTACGCCTGATGGTGCTTACGCCTGATGGTGCTTACGTCTGATGGTGCGTATATCTGATGGTGCTTACGCCTGATGGTGCATATGTCTGATGGTGCTTACGCCTGATGGTGCTTACGCCTGATGGTGCTTACGCCTGATGGTGCTTACGTCTGATGGTGCTTACGCCTGATGGTGCATACATCTGATGGTGCTTACGTCTGATGGTGCTTACGTCTGATGGTGCATACATCTGATGGTGCTTACGTCTGATGGTGCATACGTCTGATGGTGCGTTACGCCTGATGGTGCATACGCCTGATGGTGCTTCACGCCTGGTGGCAGCATACGCTCGATGGTGCCACGCCTGATGGTGCTTACGCACCGATGGTGCTTTATGTCTGATGGTGCTTAGTGTCTGATGGTGCTTACGCCTGATGGTACCACGCCTGATGGCGCTTACGCTTGATGCAGGCGGTGTTTACGCCTGACGCCTGATGGTGCATACGCCTGATGGTGCATACATCTGATGGTGCTTACGCCTGATGGTGCTTTACGCCTGATGGTGCTTTTATCTGATGGTGCTTACGCCTGATGGTGGATATTCGACTTATATCTGATGGGTGCATACGCCTGATGGTGCTTACGACCGATGGTGCTTACGCCCTGATGGCATACATCCGGTGGCATACATCTGATGGGTACGCCTGGATGGTGCTTTACGACCACGCCCGATGGTGCTGATGGCATACATCTGACGCCTGATGGTGCGTACGCCTGATGGTGCATATATCTGATGGTGCATACGCCTGATGGTGCTTACCATCGATGGTGCTTTAGGTCTGACGCCTGATGGTGCATATCTGATGGTGCTACGCCTGATGGTGCTTATATCTGATGGTGCTACGCCTGATGGTGCTTACGCCTGATGGTGCTTACGTTTGATGGTGCTTATATCTGATGGTGCTTACGCCTGATGGTGCATACGCCTGATGGTGCTTACGCCTGATGGTGCCACGTCTGATGGCATACATCTGATATCTGATGGTGCTTACGCCTGATGGTGCTTATATCTGATGGTGCTTACGTCGACCGATGGTGCTTACGCCTGATGGTGCTTACGCCTGATGGTACATTCGATGGTGTCTGATGGTAATTACGCCTGATGGTGCTTACGCCTGATGGTGCATACGTCTGATGGTGCATATCTGATGGTGCTTACGTCTGATGGTGCTTACGCCTGATCTGATACGATGGTGCTTACGCCTGATTATATCTGATGGTGCTTACGCCTGATGGTGCCACGCCTGATGGTGCATACATTCGATGGTGCTTACGTACCTGGATGGTGCTTACGTCTGATGGTGCATTCGATGGTGCCTGATGGCGCTGATGGTGCATACGCCTGATGGTGCTATATTGATGACGTCTGATGGTGCTTACGCCTGATGGTGCCACGCCCGATGGTGCTTACGCCTGATGGTGCATACGCCTGATGGTGCTTACGCCTGATGGTGCTTGATATCTGATGGTGCATACATCTGATGGTGCATACGCCTGATGGTGCTTATGTCTGATGGTGCTTACGCCTGATGGGCATACATCTGATGGTGCCTGATATCTGATGGTGCTTACGCCCGATGGTGCTTTTACGCCTGATGGTGCATATATCTGATGGTGCTTACGCCTGATGGTGCATACGCCTGATGGTGCATACGCCTGACGGTTTACGCCTGATGGTGCATACGCCTGATGGCATACATCTGGATGGTGCTACATCTGATGGTGCTTACGCCTGATGGCGCGCATATTCGATGGTGCTTACGCCTGATGGTGCTTACGCCTGATGGTGCATACTTTACGCCTGATGGTGCTTATGACGCCTGATGGTGCTTACGCCTGATGGTGCCTGATGGTGCTTACGCCTGATGGTGCTTCGACGCCTGATGGTGCGATATCTGATGGTGCTACGCCTGATGGTGCTTACGATGGTCTGATGATGGGTACGCTGATGGTATATCTGATGGTGCTTACGCCTGATGGTGCGTCTGATATATCTGATGGTGCTTACGCCTGATGGTGCTTACGTCTGATGGTGCTTACGCCTGATGGTGCATACGTCTGATGGTGCATACACGCCTGATGGTGCATACGCCTGATGGTGCTTACATCTGATGGTGCGGATGCACGCCTGATGGTGCTTACATCTGATGGTGCATACATCTGATGGTGTTACGCCTGATGGTGCTTACGTCTGATGGTGCGCTGATGGTTATCTGATGGTGTCTGATGGTACGTCTGATGGTGCATACACGTCTGATGGTGCTTACGCCTGATGGTGCTTATATCTGATGGTGCTTACGCATACTGATGGTGCATACATCTGATGGTGCTACGACCGATGGTGCTTACGCCTGATGGTGCTTACGCCTGATGGTGCATACGTTTAACGCCTGATGGTGCTTACGCCTGATGGCGCGTATACATCTGATGGTGCTTTACGTCTGATGGTGCTTTTGTCTGATGGTGCTTATGTTACGCCTGATGGTGCTTACGCCTGATAATTACGCCTGATGGCGATATCTTGATGGTGCTGACGCCTGATGGTGCATACATCTGATGGTGCATTACGCCTGATGGTGCTTACG